>CABHPR010135972.1:40119-53849 GCA_902168415.1 Peromyscus melanophrys | reverse complement strand
ATATGAGATAATCAACCTAACGCATCTGTTTGATGCTCATGTCTCAGCTACTGCTTCTAAGAAGTGGTCAATTAGCAGGAGTGGGGACTGAAAAACGTCCATGCTGATGACTTGTTCCAAGAGGAATTTCCTTCTTAGACAATTCACAAAAGGGAAAATTTTGCATTATGTGTAGAGGCATGGATGAAAATACACAGAAAATTTGAATTACTTTTACCTATAATATGTGGCTCCAGTTTTGAACACCTTTAGTTATTTTTAACCCTGTTTCTTTCTGGGCAATGGACAGGGTTTTTAGTATGAGTTATACTACAGGAACTGCATGTGTAACTCTGATCAGCTGTAGGTAAACATGCATGTCTATACTTAGTGTATGCATAGCTATACTTGTTGCTTTTAACCCCTCCCCCTTCATTTAGGTTTAAAATTTGAACAGTTAGTATATCTAGAGTAGGAAGACAACGAATTAATATACATATTATATGACATATATCTATATGTTATCATGATAAATAATATATATATTATCATGATCCTACTCAGTGAAATATTCAACATGGAGTTAAGAACATGATGCTTAATCTTGACTAGATTTGGAGACGCCTAGGAGATTTCTAATACATATTTCTGGTTGTGTCTCTAAGGGTGTTTTCAGAGATGATCGGCATGTAGAACATCCAACTACAAGGCCTATCCTGAATGTAAATGGCATCATCCAATAGACTGTAGATTTCCAGGCAAGATAAATAGGAGGAGAAAGAGCCAGATTGTGAAAGTTACATCTACTGCTCCTTCTTGGTCTATGCATTCTAACTGCCACCTTCTTCACCACTCAGTAAGAACTCACACCAGCATTGCCCTAAGGAGCTTCCAGGCTTTCATTTTTGATTGTCTCCCTTCAGCAGAGGCTTCTAGCTTCTTAGATTGAGCAACTAATGATTTTCTTTTCTTTTCTTTTCTTTCTTTCTTTTTTTTTTTTTTTTTTTGGCTCCTGCCTTGAGCAAACATCCATCTTGGGATCATGTAGCCTCCAATTCTGTAAACCAATCTAGTAAACTCCTTTTATCATTTTGTGCATACCCCACTAGTCTAGTTCTGCTTAACTAAAGAACTCCTCCACAAATAGAAACAAGGAACTATGAACTTAGCAAACATTTGTCAAAAACAATGCCATGGAAGAAATCTGTTGCTATGGTTTGTACATAGCATGTAAAAAAGTAGAAAAGAATTTTCTTAAATTTCTAGATGTCCAAGTTTATCTGTGGTCTAACTGGTAATTACATAGTGAAGTCAAGATATGTACATGTATGAGCATATATGTGCATTTTAATGCATTCATACATTTTTAAGGTCCTTTTATGCTTAAAAAGATGAAACATGTTGTGAGTTTAGGAAGTCAGGCATTAGTTACAGGCACTATTTTATTTTATTTTATTTCTTTGCCTCTTACTTCAGATGCTGCTATAGTTTGAACCTTGAATATTCTACAAATGTTCATTGATTGGAGACTTGGTTTGCAGGTAGATTCTTTGAGGAGGTAGCAGAACCTTTCAGAGATGGGACCTGGAGGGAAGTCCTTAAAGATTGTTGGACCTTCTCTTACTCTCTTCTGCTCCACGGTCACCTGGTTGTGATCTGCTACACACTCCAACTCTAATCTCTGATGTGCTGTCTTACCACAGCCTAAAGCAATTGGATAAAGCAGCCCAGGACTGCAACTGTGAAACCATCATCAAAAATAAAACCTTGCTTTTATGATAACTTTTAAAGTCATAGAAAGGCTGACAAATACAAATGCCTTAATATATTGCCAGTTTTGGGTAATTAATTACATTTAACATATTAATTGGATCTAACATATTAAAGACAAATAAAATTGAGAAATGCAGAGTTTATTGTTGCTTTCAGAGAGAGAGAGAGATAGACACACAGAGAGAATAAAAGGTTAGGCATTCTTAGTTAATCTTAGGAAATTAAGTCTATCTGAGTAAAACCAATTGGGAGAGCTTCTTTATTTCAGGCTATGGGACTTTGTTCAGCAATAACTGCAGCCATTTAAAGTAAATTGTCCATTAAAGTACCACTCCAGCTTTTGACAAATTGCCTCAAACTGTTTTCTTCCTCTGGGGAAGCACAAACCAGAACACGATTGCTTTATTTATTTATTTATTTTGTTTGACATACAGGCTCTCTGAGCCAGTGGGATAAAATGCTTTTAGGTGCTCTGTAAGATGTTCTGAAGAGGTTATATGTGATCTAGCAGAGTACAAGTGAAGATGTTGGATGTGAGAAGCTTATCTCATGTGATGACAAATTGATCATGTCTCATATCATCTATCACTCTGAAAGAGTTCTCACTTTTAAATCATCCTACTTGATAGTGGATACCATGGCAGCAAAGGCTCACTGTCCTTAGTTGTTGTTGTTAAAAAGTCATTGAGCCATATGAAAATAATTCAAGTGCCTCGCAATGCAAAAACCTGAATCTGTTGTTGGCAGCTGCCTTCTAACTTTTTAGTTTTAAAAGTTCATGTTTCTAAGGATGGATAAGAACAAATAGACCAGCTATTGATAAAAATATTCTGTTAAAGATTAAAATTATCTATAATCAAATATTTAAATCTAACCATATAGCTGAAGTTTAAATATGATTTGAATAAAATATTTCATTTTTCTGAATTGTTTGCAGTAATAGTAAAAGCAGTTAAGAGTATTTGTTATATTTCTTTATAATACATAATCACAAAGCAATTTGTGCCTCTTAGAACTTTTTACTTTAGCTTTGATGATTGATGAATTGTAGTCATATAAAGTTTTGGTGATAAAAATTTCAACTAAAGGCCACCAATGAAAAATTCTTACTTGAAAATGTGAGATGAGAGATATATTGTAAATAACTAAAACTCTACTTAGATGTTTTTATTTTAGAAATTATTTCACGGTCTTTTACACATTACAAAATATAATGTTTATTTTCTTATCTGGGACATTATGAAATGTCATTTTCCTGATGCTCATACTGAAGTTTTTGAAGACAATAGGTTTGTTATTTCTCAGATTTCTCTTCATTTGAGCTTTCCCAGTGTTTCCCATTTGTGGATTTGGTTATGTACACCTGCAAAAGGGAGTCTATGTCCCTGAGAGGAATCATATGACTTTGGTTTGATTTTTCTATGTCAGTTTGATTATGTGTCTGATGTCATCTCTACTTCATGGCACAGTAACATACATCACGTTTGTGATGAGTAAGAGTCTTATGGGGAGATGCCTTTAGACGGTGTAAAGATCTCATTATTTACTAAAACTTTGATCTTTCACTTATTTCTTCAGGTGGGTAAATTTATTTATTTTGATGCCTAAATTGTGTTACATTTCACTAAATGGATCCTCAGGCTTTTTGTCATGGTCTCAGTATTCCTTAAGCCCCTCCCTCTTTTTGTTCTGGCCCATTAAGATTGTCCAGGCCTATTTTCTAATTTCATCTCCTCATTCAGCTACTTTTCAAAGAAGACCCAATTTCTTTTAGCAGAGAATGATTACATTTACTGTGATGTGGGAATAATTATAGCACAGGGAAGCCATGAATATAAATCATAATAGTAAATAGTTAACAATAATTTAAATATATTTGTATGCATGAGTTTACAAGCTTTCAAGAATAAAAGTAGCTCAGTACTGGCAGAAGGAAAAGGCAAGGCGATTGAATAACTGTCTTTTACTTTAGTTCCGTATTTTGAGCACCTGAGGGAGTTTTATAAATGCTAGTGTCTTAGTCAATACCCAGAGTCCCTGACTGAATTGTTTTTATGTGTTGTTGCCTGGGCATCAAGACATGTGAATTCTTCCTACATGGTTCTAATGTACAGTTGGTATTGAGAGTTTAAAAACTAGTCTTTTAAATTAAGGCAATTTCTTTCTGTGTGTGATTCTAGTCAACCCTACCATTTCATGTAATGAGTCTCCTGATATGAGTGTGACAATCCACCAGAACCCCTCATTGCTGTCTTAATTAGCTTCTCATTCAAAATGCTTCCAAGAGATATAAAAGCCATTGCTAGAAAATGAATTCTTTTACATTACTTATTTGGATTACAAAATACCAGCTAAAGGCCTTTCCTTTCTTCATGGGCTAGAGTGCGTCTGGAAGCAGGTTATGGCTGCATTCACCCCCTTTCCTATAAATTATGCTGTCACTTTGGGTGCAGGACACTTGCATGTTCACCAGGAGAGTAGGTATGGAAAGATCAACCTCGAAGGCTATCTTTTTTCTTGAGAGGCTTATAGCAGAACTGATCTTTACTACATTAGTTGTTCCTTTCTCCTACATTCTGTCACAAACATTCTTGTAATGAGTCCAAAGTCTCCCAATTTCAGAGCAGTCAGAATTACCTACTACTCTATTAATGCAAACAAGCAATGCTATCTCAGCGAAACAGATCTCTCAGCCCTACTCCACGCACTCTTAGAGACACTCATCAGCCTTGGATCAATGGAACTCAGAGGTACACATGGTGAGTCCTACTCACATGCACTTGGAAAGCTGCTGTGATGCCCTCAGCAATGACATCCGCTTAAGAAGCTCTGAGCTTATGGAATCCAATGAACTTTTGTCAGTTCGACTAAGAGTCTCCTGCTTTGGTCCTTGCATGGTTGCTAATAAGGGAAACACTGAAATCAGCAAGTTTCTGACTGGGAGGAAGCTATAAGTGGCTTTTGAATATTTTTTTTTTCTGCCCGCTTAGCAAATTTCTCTTGTGACAATTGGTTGTTATTTGGGGTTTCATATGGGGAGGAAGAAGCACAAGCAACATCCAATAATTTGGGGCATAAATAGTCTCTCTACATATTTGTAACTGTTATTTTGGTTCTATTTGAGGTTTATGATTGATCCTTGGCATGTGTCCCCTGGGTATTGCTACAAAAAAAGGAAAATCATGTAAAAGACATTTCCAAGACTTTTGCAGAAGTTTTCTTTTGTTGAAATTCTAGTTTTCTTCCTTACTTTGTCAGTCTTCAGAGAACTAGCCTAACAAAGGAAAGGATAAAAATACATACAAAAGCGAGTGTGTTGGAAGACCACTGCATTAAATTTTGGAAAGCTTGTTTAAAGTGATTTTCTACTGAAAAAAATTAATCAAAAATTTTAATCATATCTGTTTACTGATGTTAAATGAGGGTTTCAAAGGTAGCAATCAATAAACAGAGATAAAAGCTTCTCCTGAATAAATGAAAGGAAGTAATAAAAAGACTCACTAAGCTCAAGTGCCTCCTATCAACAGCCACTGATAAAATATTAAAAGATTTTCCTTGTGTAATGTCTCTGGAGAGCCGTCTTGCTGATCTCCTAGACTGTGATTGACAACTTTGAGACCTTGCTGGAAGCCACAAAAGTGTATCTATAATATTATGCTCAATTGCTCAAGTTTTTCTTCCTAAATGGGGCTAGAAATAACATACCACAGAGTGGTGGGCTTTTAAGAAACAGGATACTCTTTCCAGTCTAAATGAAGTTTAATTGGCTTGTTATTAGACACCATGCACTTCAGGAATGTGAAAAGGAAAACAAAACTGGAAAAACTGAAAACAGTAGCATAAAGAGTGTATTGTGTTTAAAGATACATTAAATAGTTCTGGAGGGGTTAAGAACTCACTGGAAGAAATCATATGTAGGAAAGTGTTAAGCTTAGAATACAAAGTGTCCCTCCAACAGCTCATGTGTTGAAGATAGTATTAATCTTTGGTGAGGTGCTTAAAATGTTAAGATGTGGGGCTAGCTCGAAGTAGGTCATTGGTAGTTGGCCTTTAGAGTAGTTTCCCCAGGACTTTTTCCTGTCTTCCTGTCTCCTTCCTGTCCACAGTGAAGTGCATATCCTCCTCCCTTACATGCTCCTACCACCATGATACCCAGTCTCTTCTAAGGACTAATGGAATGGAGCCATTGACCACAGACTGAAAGGTCTTCAGCTGTGATCCAAAATTAATATTTCTCTCCTTTAAATCAGTCTATTAGGTATTGTTGTCATAGTCAAGGAACACAAAAGGAAATGTTTTCTATATTACTAATGTATTTTGTAAGCATAGCAGAGGAGCTAATTGATTTATATGCATAATCTTTATTGATTATGGCATCAGTGATCACATCTCTATTTTTACTGGAAGGAAGGACCTAAAATTCAGAAAAGTTAAGGAACTTCTTTCAAGTTCCTAATAAATAAGTGGTTGCACTTGAATTGGAGCCTAGATCAACTTAACTGCAACCATGACATGAGTTGACTGTGAAGACTCTACCATGATACAAAGTGATTCTGAAGACATGATGAAGATGATGTAGGATAGAGCAAACAGTTAGTAGAGGTTTATGAAGAAAGAAACACAAGGAAGTTCATTTATTCACTTGTTTAGCCCCAGCAACTGGTTGATAGAAAGACAAGCCGGATGATTTTGTAAGGCTCATATTTGACTTTACTTAGAAAATCATACAGACTTTATGCATGGAGCATTTTCCTTGCTTATTCTTAGTTCACATCATGATTTGATAGTGAAAATTATGGTGATATTGAGGCCATTAGGGGCTTTTAACTATGTGGACAAGCATTCCTTTACAGAGGGTAGGAGAGGTGGAGACAGAAAGAACTTATCACTGTGGCTTTTGGGAAAGAGATGTGTAATATCTGGATTATGGAAACTGAAACAAAGGCAGAACTTTAGACTTGAAGCCCTTATGAGTTATTAGAAAATTAAGAAACTCTTAGATGAGATTTTATGTGTGAGGATCTGGTTTCTAGTTTAGAAGGCATTGATTGATTGATTTGATAGTTTACTATCAAGCTCTGAGTATAATCATGAACATAACTGTGTCATAAGTTTACATAATACAGCAGCTGTTTTATTATCAAATTCTGGTGTGACCTGTTTTGGTAGCCTTGTCATGTCCTGTCACCTTTGGCATCACTAAAATTTCCTTTATCTTCAGGGTCATTATGATATAGCTTTTTTATTCCTCACCTTACTTACCCAAAACCCAATGTGCACAATGGCTAATTATCATAATGAAACCTGGAGTCAACCCTAAAACATGTGAATAATTTATCTGTTAATTCTTTTCTTTTCCTTTTGTGCATGTATGTGCTATGTGTGTATATTATGCATTTTTGCAGTGGTGTGCATGCCCATGAATACACATGTGGAGACTGTGTGTGCACATGCAGAGACCAGAGGGGACATCATACGTTTTCCTTCATCACTCTGAGCTTTATTTCCTTGAGACATAATCTGTCATTGAACCAGTAGCTTGCCATATCATATAGAATGGATTCCCAGTGAGCTCCTGGGATCTATGTGTCCCCAATTGTGGTGGTTTGAGTGAGAATAGTCTTCATAGGCTAACATAATTGAATACTTGGTTCCCAGTTGGTAGAAATGTTTGGGAAAGATTAGGAGATGTGACCTTGTTGGAGGAAATTTGTCACTGGGGGTGAAATTTGAGGTTTCAAAAGACTCTGTGATTCCTAGTGTGTGTTTTCTCTGCCTTGTGGTTGTGGATCAATTTATTAGCTTTTAGCTATTTCTTTACTTCATTGTCATGGATGCAAGCCCTCTGAAACTGTGAACCAAATTAAACACTTTTTTTTTTTATAAATTACCTTGTTCATGGTGTTGTTTTATCACAGCAATACAAAAGTAACCAAGCTACTATTCTACAACATTGAAGCTATAGGCCATGCATGCTAGAATTTTCTTTTTTATATGGGTGCTGGAGATTTGAACTTAGGTTCTCATTCTTGCACAATGAGCAGTCATACTAACTAACTAAGACATACTCCCAGATTCCCCTCGTGTGTCCTGCAACATAGCTTATCTACACCTCTGTGGGAATATCTAAGAGAAAAGAGCTGGGGAATCTTAGAAATGACTGTTCCCGAGGTCATTGCTGTCTGTCCCTCTCCTCACCCTTGGTTTGATAATCCTGTTTGTTCTAGGTTTCTGACTAGCCTTCTGCCATTATCATTAACTTCTTTGCTTCTTGTGACTAAACTTTTTTCATTTTATCTTTTGACTTTGTTTCATTGTGTTTCACCTCATATACATATGACTTTAACAAGCCATAACGATAATATAATTAATGCTACACCTTTTCCTGTGATTCTGTCTGAGGCATTCTGCTTCACTGGCATATATATATATATATATATATATATATATATATATATATATAAAATAAAAATTGTTCTAAATAAAAGTAATGTGCTATATTTTTAAAATATATTTTAGCAGCTGAAACTCATGTATCAAAAATGATAACTAGGTGTGAAAGGGATAATGTCAAAAGTTGCTTTAATATTTATGTGATATTTAGGAAATATGTATGTTCTTTAACCTTTTATATTTAACATTTGTTATCATGAGTAATTAGTAAAAAAGATGATTTCACAATACTTGCTATTTGTTTAATTTAAATATCTGCAAAAATGTAGCTCTACCACAAGACGATGATGTTATCTTTAATTTCATGGTAAATTTCCCGAAAAAGGATGATATTTTAGCTGTCATTTTTATGTATATCCATCTATTAGCTTTCTTATCACATAGTAATATGTAAAAACAGATTGATTACAATGTTTACAGTCACTTTGCTCATTTTTCAATAAAGACTAAAAACATTGCTTTCCTTACTTTTAACTGTTACAACTATGAATTTGTCTTCTTTATCTATTATGTCTATTTGACTTCCCAATTTTGTAATTTGAAATTCAAATATACATTTAGGGTGGTTTTATTGCCCAGTTGAATTGCCTTCTTCATCATCTTGGAATTCCATATTAATCACTGATAATATTTCCTGTTACAACCTAATTTGCCTTTTGACACTGTTTCTATTTCTACTTTATTTCGAAGACACTTGGTATGATCCATGTATTAGTTATATTTCCCATGTTGTGACAATGAGCAAAACTTAATGGACAAAGGGCTTGATTTGACTTATAGCTCTGGTAGGCATGGTGTCAGGAGTGGGAGGCAGCTGGTCATGTGCTACCTGCAGTCAGGAAGCAGAGAGTGACCAGAAATTGGAGCTGGGTTGTGAAATCTCAATGTCGACCCCAGAGATCTGTTTTCTCCAGTTAGACTCCACATCTAAAAGGTTCCAGACCCTTCTTAAACCTTGTCAATAGCCAGGGTCCAAGTCTGCAAACACATGAGCCTATGGTGAATAGTTCACATTTAAACCATAATAATGCATATACTTGAATTTTTTAACATTAATATATTTGAGTTTTAATCTTTAAAAACTTCCTGTAGCCAAATATAATTGGATTTTCATTTTTCAAAATACATCTTGACAGTATATGTATTTTTAATTACAAAATTTAGACCATTTGTATCTAACATATTATTAATATATTGAGGTTTAAATTTTCTGTCATAGTGACTTTTTCCCTTGTCTCCTTTTTATGAATTATTAGAGTAATTTGTACTTCTCATGTCATCTTCACTGTTAGCTTAGTGAGAATATCTCTATTTTATTTCCTTAATGACTACTATTGTGATATATATGATGTATGTACATATATGATACGTAAATATGTAAAAGTTGTATATAGGTGTGTATGTGTGTTTGTGTGTGTGTGAACTTACCCATGCATGTTGTGCTTTTGGAGGCCAGAGATTGATGTCCCGTGTCTCATCCACTGTTTCTCAACACCTTATTTCTTTTTAGACAAGCTCTCTCACTGAATTTGGAGGTGCCATATCAGTTAAATCCACTGGCTATCAACCCTGGGATTGGCCTTTCTCTGCCGCTTTAGCACACAGTGATTACAAATGTAACACATCCAACTTTTTATGTTGGTGCTAGGGATCTGATCTCAGGTGTTTATGCTTCTGCAGTAAGCATTTTATCCACTTCAACTTCTCTGGAGTACTATCATACATATGTGTGTGGGTGTGTCTGTGTGTTTCATATATATGCATGCTCATATTTGTGTGAACACATATGTGTATGGGTAAATGGGCATTTGTGTGAGCGTGTGTGTGGAGGATCAAAGTTGATTCCGGTAAAGTCTCTCACTGAATCCAGAGCTTACAAATTCCAGCTAGTCTAGCTATCTAGCTTGCGTAGATATCCCCTCTCTCTGGCTCTCTAGTGCTGGAATTCTAGGTGACTGCCATGCTTGCCCTGTGTTTTGGGGGTTCCAAACTCCAAACTCTAGTCCTCACACTTGTCAGACAAGTGCTTTGGAGCATGATCCATCTCCCCAGGTGTTTGTACACAGTTTTAACATATCTAAATTTATTAAAAAAATAAATAAAAACTTCTGTCACTTCCTGAATTCATGGTTCTTAGGCCAAATATAGTCACTTATTCTGTATTTTGATCTATTTTTGTAGTTCATTACAATTAAACATCTACTGTAAATCCTACAAAAATTTTCTTTTCCTCCCTTTTATTGAAAATAGATTTTTTCTTACATACTATATCCTGATTATAGTTTCCCTTCCCTCTACTCCTCTCAGCTCCTCTTCACCTCCTCACCCATCCAGATCCCTCCTCTTTCTGTCTCTCACTAGAAAACTAGCAGGTGGTGCCTGGTATAATGGTACACGCCTTTAATGCCAGCACTTAGGAGTCAGAGGCAGGAGGATCTCTGTGAGCTTGAGGCCACCCTGGTCTATGTAGTAGGTTCCAGGACAGCCAGGACTACCTAGTAAGACTGTTATGAAAATAAAAAAAAGCCAGAAACAACCCACCCCTAAAAAAACACAAATAAAAACAAAAAAGAAAAGAAAACAGGTTTCTCAGGGGTAATAATAAAATAAAATATAATAAGCTTAAACAAAAATCAACACATTGGAATTAGACAAAACTAACAGAAGGAAAGGAGACTAAGAGAAGGCACAAGAACCAGAGACCTATTCATATGCACACTCAGGAATCTCATAAAAACAATAAACTGGAAGCTATAATATATACACAAAGGAACTGTAGGATAAAAAGAGAGAAGAGAAAAAAACTAAAGTTAAAACAATAATACAAATTTGAAAAACAACAACAACAAAAAAGGAAGAGTCCTGACATGACATTATGAAACAAGGAATCTCCAAAGATGCCATTGAGTTCATTTTCTGTTGGCCGTCTTTGGCTGGGCATGTGGACTACCCATAAAAATAGTCTGTTTCCCCAGTGAGACTCCCTTGGAGGAAATAAGTTTTCATTTGCAAATGGTTATCAATTGGAGATTACCAATGGTTTAAGAATGGGGACATATGCTCACTTCTCCTTTCAGCCCTAGAGCCCATCTGGTGCAGACCCTTGCAGATCCTGATCATGCTGCCCCAGTCTCTGTGAGTTCATATGTGTATTGATCAAGTTGATTTAAAGGGGCTTGTTTTGTTGGGGTCTTCCATATCCCTGGATCTTACAATCTTTCTACCTCCTTTTCTGAGCTCTGAGAGAAGGAATTTGATGGAGACATCCCCTTTTGTGCTGAGTGTTCTGAGGTCTCTCACTCTATGCATAATGTCTGGCTGTGGGGCTCTGTATTTGTTTCTATCTGGTACAGGAGGAAGCTTTTCTGATGACTGAGTAAGGCACTGATCTGTGTGTATAGTGGAATGTCATTTTATTGCTACTTTTTAAAAACAGCAGTGCTTAGTTTTACTCTAGGTTTCTAGGCTATCTATCCTCAGGTTCTTGGTTCACAAGCAGTGTTGGGTATGGGTTCCATCTTGTAGAGTGGGCCTTCAAGTCAAATCAGATGTTGATTGGTTATTCCCACAAACTTTGTGCTACCATTACACTAGCAGATCTTGCAAGCAGGACACCAATGTAGATCAAAGGGTTTGTGTCTGGTTTGGTGTTTATGTTTCTCTTTTGGTAGCCCACAGAACACCTTCCTGTACCAAAGATGTTATAATGTAGGGGTGAAGGCTCTGTATAGGCTCCCGATCAACATCTCCATCTTCAAAGAGTTATATAAGTGTCTTCAGCAATGGGGCCATGCTGTCAACCTATAGTCTTAGCAACAGCCTGAGTTATTTGTGAATTCCCATTGGGGCCTCTTTGAGCAACAACTCAATTAGATGTAACCCAATCCCAATATTGGAATTGTAGTTTGCTTATTATTGACTTAACAGTTAATATCCACATTTAAGTGATTACATATCATGTTTTTCTTCCTGGGCCTGGCTTTACTCACTCAGGATGATGTTTTCTAGTTCAGTCCATTTACCTGTGAATTTCATGATTTCATTTCTTTTTTTTTGTTTGTTTGTTTTGTTTTGTTTTTCGAGACAGGGTTTCTCTGTGTAGCTTTGTGCCTTTCCTGGAACTCACTTGGTAGCCCAGGCTGGCCTCGAACTCACAGAGATCCACCTGGCTCTGCCTCCCGAGTGCTGGTATTAAAGGCATGTGCTACCACCGCCCAGCCGATTTCATTTCTTTTAACAGCTGAGTAATACTCAATTGTTTACACATACCATGTTTTCTTTATTTGTTTTTCTTTTTAGGGATATCTAGGTTGTTTCAAATTTCTGGCCATTATGAATAGAGCAGCAATGAACATGGTTGAGCAAGTGTCCCTGTGGTAGGATAAAGTATCCTTTGGATATATGTCCAAGAGTGGTATAGCTGGATTTTGAGGTAAATTGATTTCCACCCTCCTGAGAAACTAGCACACGGATTTGTATAATAACTGTACAAGTTTGCACTCTCACCCATGATAGCTAAGTGTTCCCCTTACTCCACATCCTCACATCCAGCAGGAACTGTCATCTATTTATTAATCTTAGCTATTCTGACATTTTGTAAGATGAAATTTCAAAGTAGTTTTGCTTTTCATTTCTCTGATGACTAATGATGTTGAATACTTAAGTGTTTTTCAGCCATTTGAGTATTTAGATCTATACCCTATTCTTTAGTATAGTAGTGTTTCTTTTGTGAACTTGGGGTCTCTTTTATTTGGTTCATAGATGTTAATAATTATAATGTACTCTTGGTGAATTTTTTGATGAGTTTGCAGTGCCCACCCCTATCTCATCTGATTAGTTTTGGTCTGTAGTCTATTTTGTCAGATATTTTTAAATGGCAACACTAACTTGCTTCTTAAGTCCATGTGCCTGGAATTTTTTTTTCTATCCCTTATCCTGAGATGATGTCTATCTTTGATGTTAAGGTGTGTTTCTTGGATACATCAGAGATGGATCCTGTTTTCCCATCCATTCTTCAGTTTGACGTTTCATTGGGCAAGTGAGACCTTGATACTGAGAGATATCAATGAGTGCTGTTTGTTGATTCCTGTTATGTTATTGTTGTTGTTGTTGCTGTTGTGGTGGTGGTGATGATGCGTGTTCCTTCTCTTGACTTTCTGGCTTGGTATTAATTATTCCTTGTGATTGCTTGTTGGAGTTGGTGGCTGGGTTAAAGCAATGAGTGAGTAGGGTAATTAAGTTTGGAGGGGAAGATACGTGTGATTCACTGGGGATGGGGATATGGGAGAAAAGAGACTGTAGGAGGTGGTCAGCTACAAATCTTAGAATAAGATTTTGGGGTTGGATTTGGAGGAGAGGAGAGAGAAGTGAAGATCTGAAGTTATCCTACCAGCTTCCCTGGCCAGAGTGATTACAAATATTTTCAATATTGTATTGTATTGTATTGTATTGTGTTGTGTTGTATTGTATTGTATTGTGTTGTATTGTATTGTATTGTATTGTATTGTATTGTATTGTATTGTATT
>CABHPR010135972.1:28731-40109 GCA_902168415.1 Peromyscus melanophrys | reverse complement strand
TTGTATTGTATTGTATTGTATTGTATTGTATTGTATTGTATTGTATTGTATTGTATTGTATTGTATTGTATTGTATTGTATTATTGTATTGCTGGGGAGCACATTCAGGGACTTACTTGTGGTGGGCAAATATTCTATTCTATTACCAGTCCCATCCATTTCAACATTTTTGACATATGTAAAATTTGTATTTAAAAAGTTAAAAAGAAAAATAACTCCTTTTAGATTTATTACTGTGTCTTTTCATCTCTTTGAATTCATCTGAGTTCCTGTTTTAAATGATTCTCCTGAAGAATATCTATTAATATTTCTTATGATTTGACTGTTATCAAATAATCCTTTCAGTTGTCATTCTTAAATGAAGTTTATTATACTGTTTTTTAAAGGACATTTTTATTTTTTTCCTAGAGAATAAAATGCTGTTTGGTAGCTTCTTTTGCTTTTGGTGTTAGAATTATGTCATTTCATGATTTTATGATTTGTATAATATATAACTAGAATTCTATATTAATTGTTATCTTTGTCATTTTCAGTGATCTTTCTTTCTCAGCCTCTCTCTGCTTAATCTGACCCAAGGACCTCTTCGTTTTAGAAGATGCCTTTCCATCTTTAGGATTTACATTTGGTTAGTTTTCATTGTTTTAATCTCTTTTGTGGTCATCTATATTCTGTTCTGTTGAGCATGTGGAGCCTATTTAAGTAGCTTTTTTTGAGTACTCTGTCCCATCCATGGTGTTACATGAGTCATTTTCTGTGTTTGTTTCCATTAACTAATTTTTATGCTAAGGGGTTATGTCTTTCTGGTTTTGAACATTTACTATTCTATGTCGTGTTAGAAATTGTGAGTGTCTGTATTTGAATGTGTTCCTTTGGAGAATGTTACTATCTGAAGAGAGATTTCAGTCCTCATCAACTATTCAGATCCCTGTGGGCTAACTTTTAGCGCTGCTAGAACAGGTGGAGATTATGTCACTTTGGTGATATTGAACTGAGGATATTGCAAGGACTAATCCTTTTCAAATCAACTAGGACACAAGCCTTTGTGTCTCTATCTCATATTTCTGTAGTCTGGAAATGGCCTCAAGGTAAGAAGCTATGGTGATTTTGTGACTAACTTCATTTATTTCCTATGTTTCAGTCATTATAAGTCTGATTTGGCTCTTTTTCAGGGCCCTTTACATGCTATTCAAGGACTGTGTCAAAGAGCCATACCTTCAGCCCTTCTTTAAAATAGTGCATGTATATTGATGACATCAAAACAATCTTGAAGGGGGTATATAAACCAATGACTGTAGGAATTCAATAATCTACAGGCCCAATACCAGGAGTATATTCTTTTTTTAATAGTTCTACCTAAGTATGTAGGTTATATTCAATAGTAACTGTACAAAATATTGAAGCAAAATATAATTTTTTGGAAACAATTTGTATCATTTTTTATTAGTAACTGTTGGGGGATATTTGATCACACTGTAAACCTCAAGTTTGCATTTGTGTTAACTAAATAAAAGTAACCTTGTGTCAGGAGGCCGCGGTAGAGCTTCAGAAGGCATCCAGAAGAGATAAAGAGACACAGGAAGCAGTAGGGTGGGGTTCTGAGTGGTGCAGATATTTCTGGTTTGGCAAAGTCAAAGCACAGGTCTTCCATGGAAGCCATCAAGGAGAGAGGGTTAGCGAGTTGCTACTCAGCCTCTCTGAGCTCACATGTTTTCATCCCAGCCTTTGAATCTTGAGTCTTACTCATAGTTAGAAAGACAGAGATTTAGTTAAAGCTACCTTTAGCAGCAATGACAGGGCCAGAGCCTCCAGGAGCAGAATTTTCCCTAGGCTGTGACTTGAACATCCAGGCCACTGCTAGAAGCAGGCAGGTAATTGCAGAGTTGCAATTGCTGGCTGAGATAGCCATAGATGAAGGCACAGCCATTGTGTTGAAGTTAGAACAATAAAAAACATTCATTTTATAAAAATATGTTTGAATATAGCAGAGTAATTGTGTTTTACATCAGTATTTTATTAGTTAAAACATTGTGTTTTATTAAACACATATATTGCCTTCAAGTGAACTTCAAATTTAAAATACTACACAACTAAACAAAGAATGAAATGTTCGACAACATTACGCTTTAAAAAGAAAGGATATCAATATAAACATTTTAAAAATCAATATTAAAAAGCATTATTTATAAAGACTAAAAAATCAAAATAAATCTCTTCCTCAACTCAAAGTTCATGAGGAAAACCTATTCACATTCCAACAATGATGAGAAAGGAGCCATCAGAGCAAATAGGTGATAACATTACAAGCAAAGGAATTTCGGTCAAGGTGATGCAAAGGACAGCACTAAATCAAATTCACAAAGGCGGGGGAATTTCTTACAGCTGTGAAGAGGGCCAGTAAGATGGCTCAGCAGGTAAAGTGATTGAAGCCAAGCTACTAGGGTTCATCTTTGGAATCCCTATGATAGAAGGAGAAAACCAACTCTGTAAGTTGTCCTCTCACCTACACACACACACACACACACACACACACACACCATGACAAATATGTATGCATATATAATACATATATGTAAATACATAAATAAATTAAAAATTATAAACGAAAGTAAATGTACAAAGTTATAGTTCTCCTGGAAGGCCAGTTTGTGATTCAGAGGCATGGTTATGAAATGCTCAAAACCGAGGACCACAGAAATTGCCAAGGAGCTGTACCCTTTATTATAAATATTCTTCATTTCCCCCCATAATTCCATGTGAAGAAAAATTGTAAGCAAAAGTAGGATTTGCTGTGAATGTAATGACTAACCTTGATGCACACAGTTACATCCAAATAACTTTCATCATGTCGTCATGGTTATCGAAAGCATCACCCTGTGTGTGTCAAAGTTGTATAAACATTTACTTCGTCTATCCTAAATCTTTTTGAAATCATTCCTCGCTTCCTTATTGCTCTTTTGATTACATACCTTCAGGGAAAAAAAATCAACTTTAGCTGTGGTCAAAATCCAAGTTAAAAATGCTGAGCCCCTCTCTCTATCGTTTCTACATCCCTAGTGACTGAAGAACAGGGACAATGTCTAGTACTTTCTCTAAATGTAATTCTTATATGTATGACTTCATGCCAATTATGTGTCTTTTTCTCTCATTTTTCCTCAAAATGCTTCTAGCATAGTGTCTTTCTTTTCTTTATCAAGCTGTCAGATAAATGCTTCATTTATTGAATGTAGTGTCTGTATTCAACTTCCGGGAATTAAGTTCTTGGTCATTTTTCTTATCTATTTTTAAATCTGAAGTTATTTGGCACAATCATATATTATTATTCATTAAACTGTCTCTTTATGTTAATGAGAGCAATATGATATGGTGAAATAATTAACAACTTATTGTTATTCATCATTGCAAGGAAAAGGGCACTCTGTTCAAAATCTGTGTAGGTTTCAATAATTGGTTCATTGAGTCAATAAAAAGGAAATTAGCTTTCTTAATTTTGCAAAAGCAATTTGTATAAAGATCCCTGGGCTCTTAAGAACAAGAGAAAAAGAATAATCAGATCTTCTGGAAGAAATGGATTTGATGAACTTATTATGATACTGATATTTTTTTTCTGGTTTTTCAAGACAGGGTTTCTCTGTATAGCTTTGGTGCCTGTCCTGGATCTCGCTCTGTAGACCAGGCTGGCCTCAAACTCTCAGAGATCCACCTAGCTCTGCCTCCCAAGTGCTGAGAGTAAAGGCATGTGCCACTGCAGCCAGGCAATACTGATACTTTTAAAAAGCAGAGCATGTGTACTCCATTTGAGAAGTTTTAATCAATACTTTTTATTTTCATTTTCCAAATCTTTTTTTATTCATTTTACATAACAACCACAGATTCCCCTCTCATCCCTCTTCCCTCAATTGATTGTACCAGGCTTAGCTGTCCGACCATGGGAGAACTTACCCTGTTAGAAAAAGGGATGAGAGGGAGAAGGTGGTGGGTATGGGAGGAGGGATGAGAGGGAGATCTGTGGTTAATATTTAATCAATATTTTATATTTCTACTCATCTTTATAATTTAGAATTAATCTCTATACATTTGTGGGGAGGGGAGAGAAGGGAAATTGCGATTAGGCTGTAATATACAAGATAATAGTAATAATGATAATAATAATAAATTTTTAAAATAAATTTTAAAGACATAAGAAATTAAAAACACTATATTTTAAGTTAATTTTAGGTTTACAGAAGATTTGAAAGTACTAATAATTCTCATGCACCGCCCTCCAGCTCCAACTATATATATAGCCCTCAGGCCCTATCAGTAATTATTGTTATCAGTGTTCCAAAGATTGGGTAAATATGAATAAAGCTTTCATTTATATCTGTGGGTGAGTTTTGGAAGGACCCAAGTTTTCAATCAATTTGAGCAAATACTAAAAAAAGAGATTATTGCAAAGAAATGACCAAATTATGTCTCAATGATATTGCTACTTTATTCTCATCATACAATATTATTTTAAAATATAAAGCGAAGAAAAAGAGACGGAGGAGATGGCTCACTGGGTATGAGAGTTGCCCGGCAAACATGATGACCTGCCTTCTAGTCCCCCACATCCATGTCAAAAGACAGAAATGGCTGCATAGGGCTGCAAGCCCAGCATTGTCAAGGGGCAGTGACTAGCTGATCTCAAGAGCTTTTGGAAAAGCCAGCCTAGCACAAACTTTAAGTTTGGGTTTAGTGAGAGATCTTGTCTCATGGCAATATGGTAGAAAGCAATAAAGGAAAATACCTGATGACGTGTTCTGCCCCTTGTGTGCACAGGCACATATACCACCTACACATTCACATGCATGCACTGCATGCATGCGCGCACATGCGCACACACAAACCATCTAGAGAACAAGAGTGATTTGATAGAATATATCATTTTTTACTGGAGAGTTTCCTTAGAAGTACTGAGTCATGTACACAATATTTCACATAGCTGTCACATGTCCACTTGAATAAGGCATGCTTCCAATAAAACATGGCCACATATCTTCCTTATAACTGATTAATCATACACTTCTTATATCATTAAATTCATTATCAACCCAGATTTCTTTTTCTTATCTTCCATTCTATTAAAAAGTTATCTGTTTATGATGTACCACATCCTTTGATTTTCTTTACTAATATTTACTATATTCCATTCTATTATTTTCTATTTTAGTATTTTTTTATTTCTTTCATTGATATGCAAATACCTTGAGTCTAACACCTCATTTTTATTTATTCATGTTTTTGTGGTAGTTCTGACCATATAATGCATAGAGTGTTGTCCACATTCACTAAATATTTAACAACTAAAGTACTTGATCAATATAGTACACACTGCTAAATGCCCATGTAACTATCAGCAAACTCCTCTTATACCCTGTATTTTTCCTGTAGAATCCTTATTTTGTTCAGAATCCAGAGTTTCCATGAAGCTTCATGTTTCACCTACCCATCAAAACTCCGTTATTTCTGATATTTCAATTTGAATAGGTATGTGGAACTTTCTGGAAAACAACGTGTAAGGTGACACATGAATTTTACCCTCTAAGTTACTTTTTCAGTGTTAGTAAGAATCATATGGATGCTTTTTATTCTATTCCATCCATTTCCATGTGATACTCAGAGCTGTGGAAGCTATTGTGTGGACTTGAAGGAAGCCAGCAAGAAAATTCCCCAAGAGTGGCTGATGGAGACAGCAGAAGAACAATAGTGTTTGAAGTCTCTAATTAAGGCAATCTCGAGTAGCTCCTATGCGTGTATTATGTTCTGGCTACTTGCAGCCCAAACAATCAGATACATTGACATTAAGTGATATAAAAGCCTGAAGCTGGATAGATGGCTTAGTTGACAATGAGCATGCTGTGAGAGCAGGAAGAGCCAAGTTTAGATCTGTAAGACTCACACATGAAGCTAGGAGCAATGAACCATGCCTATAATTCCAGTCCTGGAGACAGAGACTGAAATATCCCCGAGGATTTCTGGCCACCAATGTAGCCAAAGTGGTTGAGCTTTAGTCCCAGGTAGACCCTTTCTCAAAAACTCAGGCAGAGAATGTAGGGTCGTTTGACCTCTGGTCTCCACACACAGCAGTAAATTGTTCACTTCTTATAGTCTATTTCTTTTACCCTATGGGATGGCCAGGATGAAAGTCACATTTTATCACTTTTGGATTTTCAATGTTTTAAAATTACTTTTAAAAATAAATGAAAATTTCTAATTGGAAAAGTCAAGATGTCATTAATATTATTACTTGGACTATATTGATTTATTTTTATATAACCGTCAATATCTTTACCACTTAATAGGATGATCATACACATTAACTTCAGCACAGGTAACCTGTTTAATTTTCACTATTGAATGTCAGCATAGGTATAGAAATACATTTTTTTTCATTAAAAAGAAGTGGTCCAAAGAGTCCAGTGTCAGATGTAATAACATTCTTGTATTCTGAGGTATTGACTTATAGGTATTATTTAACAGGTTGTCAAAAGTCATTAAAATTTTATTTTAAAATGGCATCCAGTGCAGATTATTCATGTGGGAATGAACATCTAATTCATAACAATAAGTGTTTTATTATATATAGTGAATACATCTATATATAGTTTCCAATACCTGGTTTTATTGAAAGTATTCAGTTCAATTGTGAGATGTTTAGTCTGAATGTCTGAAGTTTATGAAGGAGACAAAAGAGCTGTCTTGAGGATTTTAATTATGTGGTTCTACATGATTATCATACAGGCTCTGACAGCCAGAAAGCATTTATTTTGCTTATAAGTTATAGAGCAGAAGAAAGATATAAAATTATTTTTTCATAAGCATCACAGAGATTTTTGAAACAACTTTTTTTTTCAGAATACAAGATTTGGAGGAGTTAGAAGGGTTGAGGATACCACAAGAGGATACAACATAGCCCACAGAATCAACTAAGCAGGCCTCATCGGGGCTCACAGAGACTGGAGGAGCAATCATGGAGCCTGCACAGAGCTGCTGTAGGTCCTCTACATATATGCTACCGTGGTTAGCTTGATGCTTTTGTAGGACTCCTAACAGTGGGAATATGGTATCTCTGACTCCTTTTCCTGCTCTTCAGACCCTGTACCGCCTAAAATGGGTTGCCTTTCCCAGTCTTGATATGACGGTTTGTGCCTAGTCTTATTGTATCTTGTTGTGCTGTGTCTGGCTGATTTCCTTGGATGGCCTGTTCTTTTCTGAAGAGGAGTGGAGGCGGAGTGTATCTGGGGAGAGAAGAGCGGAGACATGGAGAAGTAGAGGGAGGGGAAACTGCTGTTGGGATCTATTATATGAGAGAAGAAATAAAAAAGAATACATTTAGTAATCACATCATACATGTGATACAATGCTTACAAAATAAGGATCAGGGTCTCTTTCTGCCTTGGGGAAGCAGAGACAGGCTAACCTACTTGGTGAGTTACAAGCCAGTTGATCCCTTATCTTACAAATAAAAGGAGGTAGGCAGTGTCTGAAGAATTAATAACACTGAGGTCATCTTCTGTTCTCTACATGCACATGTTCATTTGTACCTGAAAATACACATGCACATGCATACATGAAAACATAGACACAAAAAGAATAACAGTCTCAACATTATTTACACTGTATTTGCCAAAGAAATTTAGCAAGAGAGTAGCCTTGGTCATAAGATGAAATGGTCTGTCATTAAGACGGTGTAAGAACAGGGACAGGAAGCACACTCCAAGGACTTGAAGCACATAAGGATGGCTTACATTTGTCTCAAGAGTAGAGAAAAGCAATTGGCAGGAGATTGGAATAATTGGCAATGAGTTACCCAAGATCTCCATGCCTACAATTCCAAAAGTCTGTTTCAGAGATATCGGTGGAAGAGAGGAGTGCAAGTACACCAGAGGACTAGGGGCCAGATCTAGTCTTGCTACTTGCTTTCTTGTATCCTAAAATTAAAACTTATTTTTACATTTTAAAATGTTTTACAGTCTCTCACCTTAAGGGTTAGGCTTCCATCACATCAGTTCATGAGGACATACTGAAATTATCTAAAACACAGCACCCTGGATTTCATCCAATCAGTGGTCCAAAAAGAGCTAATCACAGATGAAATATAAAGACAAATGGATGAATCAAAGAGATGTAATTGTACCTCCATTTAGTATTACACCAAATATGCAGAGAAAAGAAGAATGACATTATGAAAGGTTTATCAGATTCTAAATTGATTTTATTTGTAGACATTGTTCATTGTGTTATTAAAACTGAATGGGAACTGTGTCGGAAAGTTGGTATGGATTCAGTCTTGTACACGTTGAGCCTGACGTCCTTTTGAGGTTTACACATTAATATATCAAATAGGCAAGTATAGGTAAGGTAAGTGAAGTCCAAAATGTGAGTAAACTTAAGGCCATCCAGAGCAGTTAAAATCATTAGGATGGATGAGATGCACAAAGGTAAAGAGCAAACAATGTCAGAATTCTTAGTACCTAATTTTAAAGAATTTAAACATTTGTTGCTTAAATGCAGTATGATGGGCTCATGATAAAGACAGGAAAGGAGAGTTGGGAAGAGAAGGAAAAAAACTTAGTAAATCATGGAGCCAAAGAAATATTTTTTAAAAAGCATGTTCAGACATGGTGCATGCTGAAATGGACTAGGAAGAGCGTCTGAGTAGGGGAGTGTGGAGAGATGGCTCAATGGTTAAGAGCGCCTTCCACGCTTGCAGAGGACCCGGGTTCAGTTTTCCGTCCTGACACTCTTCTGCTCTGTCACTGGTGTCAGGCACAGCACACGTGTGGTGCACATACATATATACGGATAAAACACTAATACCTGTAAAAATCATCTTTAAAAATGTTTAAATGATGCTCCCTTAGATAGAGCCACTTTAACTATTTCTCTTCACATATATGTCTATGTGTAGATATTAATTATTATGTAAATAATACATATGGAAAATATATTTAAGTATAATAGGTTTATGTGTTCTTTGTATGTATATGTTATTTTCTCAGTTATCTGGAGTAAGTATTTATAACAAAACCAAATTGAGAATTCATTAAATAATACAATCTTGTGACTTTGATTGACAAATACATAAGTACTTAACAACAATGAAAACTGTTATCAAATTAAAGACAATTGACAAATTTGGAAAAATATTGGCAACGTATATGATGAAGATTTAGGATACAATATTCTTAAAAGTCAGTAAGAAAATGCTGACCACTGAAATAGGAAAAAATGAGACAAAAATAGTATTCAGTTTAGGAAAAAGACTTGCATATTATTGGTAAACCTAAAAATGAATATTCAGCAAATAGTCTTGCAGACCCTGAAATAAGCTGACTCCTTATTGAGAAGATTTCTGGCTCAAACTAATACTGGTTGATTACTTTTATATTCAGTTTCTATGGATTGAAATTTCTAAGAAGTGAGGTCTTTCTGAAGGATAAGTTTTTGTGTCATTATAGCTTATTTAAAAAAATACTAAGTCACCAAATATGATAAATGCTATTGGAATTCAAGGCTCTAAAGAAGATTTAAGGAAATCAAGAATATCTCTTCTCCTAACCATCTAGAGGGATGCCTTGGTTTTAATGTACACAAATACAGATGCATGCTTACATGAGTGGAAATGAGCAGTCTGCGGGTTGAGAGCTCTGTGTCATTATAGGCTGGAAGTAGCATTTTACATATATTTGCTCATTTAAGAAGAATTTTATGAGGGATAAAAATGTAGTTTGCCTGGAAACATCGCACCTCTACATTTTAACTCTGAGATTCTATGTATGTTGACCAATGTGCTGTTCACATATTCGGAGTTTTTAGGACTATTTCAGTGTGCATGAAAATATAACCTGAACTGTCAGCAATGATATTTAAAATGCATTATCTGTATCAATAGGAGTTTCTGTTGTCTTGATAATGTCAGGATGATGAATAACACACAATCAGAGAGCTGCCCGGAGCAAACAAGCAGAAGTAACACAGGATAGATTCTTCGTGCAATAAATCAAACACATTCTCACCTTATGATCTTAACATCCCAAGAATCTGGGCTTAATTTAAAATTTATTTGCATGATTTGAACTATTGAACCTTTGATTTAATAGCATGTTATGCCATTTTGCCTAAATGATCATGATTTTTGTATTCTTAAGGAGATGAAGTATTCTAATGTATAGTATTGACATGGTCCTTGAGAATTTATATAAATGTTTAAAGAGGCAGATTGGTATAATTATAATTTCATGTTTCCCTTCATATTCCCTATTCAACATTTCTGAACACAATTTGTTGAAACACTCAATACCCTCCTGTAAAACCATGCTTAAGGTTTTTTTTTTTTTTTTTTTTTTTTTTTTTTTTTTTTTAAATAAATGCCTGCTTATGTGATTAATGAAATCCTTAAAGTCTGGAGCAATTATTCTCTTTTTATTTTGTTTTTTTTTCTACTTGCACAGTGGTTTTTCCACCCAGACTGTACATCAAATTTGTCCAGAAAGATCTAAAACTATAGTGAGAGAGGCGAGCACCCTTATCCACTTCCCCAGAGACTCAAGCTGAAGCTATGACTCTTGGGGTGGGCCCTGACATTTTTATTGCAAAACTTTTTCACAGATAAGGGTAGGGCTGAATTAACTTTCTCTGTTATAAAGGTTTTAAGAAGTCTTTGTGTGCACTATATTGTAAAAGAACTTGTTTTTTTTGAGTATTAGTTTTTATTTTTTTTAAATTAACATATAACTACATAATTTTTCCCCTTACCTTCCCTCCCATGCACCCCCTCCTATTGTTTTTCCAAATTCATGGCATCTTTTTCTTTGTTTTTACATATATACATAAAATATAAATACGTAAGTACAATCTGATCAATCCATATATTGTTTGTTATCTATATGTATATGATCTCAGAACTGACTACTATCCCACAGGGCCTGAAACCTAGACAAATAATTCCAGGTGACTGGGCAATGCTAAGAGCAGAAGAAATGGTCTTCCCCACAGAAGAGGTCCCAATTTGTTATCCAGTACCAAGAATGACTTGTTCTAAGGGTAGAAACACCACTAAGAGTCACAGAATAAGGATGTAACTTGATCTCAGTCTTGCTCTTGAGCTGAATGTGCTCCATAGAGTGCCTCTCTTGTAGTTGGTTTGCTTCCTGATCTCTTTTTTTCCTTTACAGGTAGCGTCATTCTTTCTTACTTTACAGGCAGGACTCACTTTCCCACCTTCTAGGTTTACAGCTGTTTATTTCAAGGAACAATTCAACCTGATTCTCAAATCTTTCAGTTCTTCTGAGAGAAAGCAGCCATTTGTGTGTGTGTGTGTGTGTGTGTGTGTGTGTGTGTGTGTGTGTGTGTGT
>CABHPR010135972.1:0-28721 GCA_902168415.1 Peromyscus melanophrys | reverse complement strand
TGTGTGTGTGTGTGTGTGTGTGTGTGTGTGTGTGTGTGTGTGTGTGTCTAAAGTCCAATATATCTTGGTGCTATGTGTGCAATTGTGACTCCCTACAGCATGGTGAGAAGGTGAGGAAATTAGATATGAAGATTAGGAGACAAATATGAAAAGATTTATATGCTTATAGCCTATATGCATGTTTCTAACTGTATTAGGACTGATAGCCACTTGGATACTCCCCCCACATTCTCCCAGGTAAGGGAAAGGCAATTTAAAGGAACCAGAACTACGTAAACGCCTTGAATTAACACCCTGTAAACAGAGGTTGTAAACCCTGACTCTTGGAATGCACTTCCCAAGGGGTCATAAACTCAAAGAACTGCACTCTCCTAGGAGCTGCCCTTTCCTGAGGTCATAAATTCCAACTCCAGGCTCCATACTTCCCAGAGGCAGAAAATCCAGCACCCCTTGCACGTGGTTCTTCTCTATTAAAAGATGTTCAAGGCCCCTTCTTGGGGTTACAGAGCTAAATAATTCTCTGTGGCCCTAACTAGTTAGAAGTTTTTATACCTGTGACGTTTTCAATAAAATTGCTTCTGGTTAATAGACTTTGGTAGTCTGCTCCCTGTAATTTGTGCAGTTCCAGGACCCAAAAAAATCTACACAGTCTACTCTATGAATTTGACCAGAGTTCAGAATTACTGCATAAATGTCATTAAAATAATTGAGTACCTTTACTAAACACAGAGTGAAAAATTTAACACTAAGTTACACCTTTGATATCAGTTATTCTTTTTTTAAAAAGATTTATCTATTATGTATATAGTGTTCTGCCTGCAGACCAGAAGAGGGCACCAGATCCCATTATAGATGGCAGTGAGCCATCATGTGGTTGCTGGGAATTGAACTCAGGACCTCTGGAAGAGCAGTCAGTGCTCTTAACCTCTGAGCCATCCATCCCTTCAGCCCCAATATCAGTTATTCTTGAATAAGTGACAATTTTAACACCAAGTTACACCTTTGATATAGGTTATTCTTGAATGAAGAGGTTGAAAGATGCAATGTCAGAGAAGCTAGTGAAAAGCATTTTTCAATCAGAAGGCAAATATTTTTGATGTATAGTAAAATCATAATTAATTATAATAATGTTCCTAGGGGTCTATTCAATTTGAACTAAGTGCTAATTAGAATGAAACCTTGTGGTTCTAGAATTCTTTCTAGAAGATTTCTGAAGTATGACTCTTACTGGAGAAAGGAAGGGAGGGAGGGATATGATATATAGATACAGAGTATACATGCACTAACTCTTAGATGATGTCATAGTTGGGTGACTAGGCATTGCCTACTTAGCCATGAATTGTGAGGATAATGAGTTCTTTTAAAGCATGTCTGTGAAAGAGTCAATTTGATATGCATTAAAGTACCTGGGAAATCACATTGAAGTTATGACTATATTTTATATTTTACTATGATTTTGTGGGAGTATCTGGATATTCTTCCATAATACATGGCTCAAGAACTCTACTCATCTTGCTCATTCTATATGAAAAGCAATAACAGCAGCACTGAAAGTAGCCAAAAGGAAATTACACACTCATAGTATTCATAGATGTTATGAAGACATGTTCAGCTAAATAAGATATAAGGCCTTAGACATAATATGGAGTACTACAAAAAGATTATAAATTTTAAAATAGAAATTTCAAAATTTAGAATGCAGATGCTCATGCTATTTTATACCAAACCATACAAATTTGAACACATATTATTCATAATTACTGACTTAATATTACAGAAAAGATCGAAGGATTGCCAGTGTTATAGAGAAAACACAGTGAGGCCTGTTGTCCTGCTATCAACAGTTCATATGCACATATACATCTCAAACTGCTGCTGCTTAAGTATTGCAGCAAGGAAGAGTGCAGACAGTTGACACACTAAGGCTACTTAGAAAGGAATGTGGTGGATGAGTGGATGGAGCTTGTATGATTTGGGTTCATGGTTGCTGATTTGGGTGAAGGTTCAAAGGCACTCAGATGTTCTAGATTTTTTTCACTGTGAAATACTGATGATGATGATAATTGATGATGATTATATGTAAGGTAATCAAAGGAAATGAAATGTAGCCAGGACTTTTATTAGGTAACTAGTAGTTGCTCTAGTTAGTCTTGATGTGAAGTGGCTGGTTATCCATGATTACACAAAGTATTCGTTACTTTAGTCTGTTAGAGATTACACATTACTATCAATTTGCTGGCTCAAAAGAATAGGAACTATTGTTTTACAATTTGGTAGTCATAGTGTGTTGCTGGATCCTAATGGGTCCCTCGGGAAAGGGGGTGAGAAGACAGGGAGTCAACGACACAGACACTGGGAGTCAGTTGAAATCAAACAGCAGACCCCTTTATTCAATGATGGAGAAGGCCTTATATACCTTCCTCCCAGCACCCAGGATGTGTCCCAATCTGGTGGCATTGTGTGGTCATCCCTTATTGGCTGGGCACTATCCAGAACTCTGACAGCGATCAGAAACTCTGACAGTGCCTGTTGCTAGGTCCTCAGGCAGACTCCAGGTTGGCTCATAAAGAAGTATGTTATGTGCATGCCTTGGCAACTGGTTTGAGCCAATTTCCTCAACCCTATGGGCTTGTCCTACTACAATAGTGAAATTTAAGATTATAGACCTGCAAACAAGATATTAGAGAACTGGGCTGAGTCCTGTCTGTTGTAGTTTCTGGATGCTGGACTCCTGGCTGATGGATTCATTATTCAGACCTCTGTTCTGTCTCCACTGAGGAATAATTTTCTGTGTTCCTTTGCCAAATTCTTTCTGGTATCTCTTACAAGGACCTAAGGTTGGTTTCTAGGGCTTATCTACATAATCTGGAACATTCCATATTTCTCTAGTAATGTACCAAAATCTAATATGTAATGACTTATTTCAATAAGGTAGCGCTCATATGATGATTAGGTTGTGGGGCCACTGTTCTGACAATTACAGTATATTTTTTTTTATTTATGCCTGTCTTCAAATATAGTTATAAAGTAGTCTTGTTTTATACCTTTGTCCATAGTCAGGGTCATAGGTATGTGTAATAGCTAATTTGTTCTTGTTTTACATCAGGAGTCAAAAATTTTAATACTCAATGATGGAAATTGATCTATATTTATGATGTAACCATTATGAAAGAAATTAAGTGAGGATGCGTGATACAAAAGTAGAGAAAATATTAGAGAAAGTAGAAATACAGGGTTTCATCTTTGCTATTAGTGTGTGGGGATATTTTATCTGTGTACCCAATAAAACTTATCTGAGAATCAGAGGGAAAAGCCTGTGGTGACATTGTGTTTCCCCAAAATATTGTGCACCCTAATAAACTTATCTGGGGTCAGAGAACAGAACAGCCACTAGATATTGGGGCCAGAAAATGGTGGCACACACGCCTTTAATCCTAACATTCCAAAGGCAGAAATCTGTCTGGATCTCTGTGAGTTCAAGGCCACGCTGGAAACAGCCAGGTGTGGTTACTCACACCTTTAATCCCAGGAAGTGATGGGAGAAAGCAGAAAGGTATTTAAGGCATGAGGATGAGGAACTAGAGGCTGATTAAGCTTTTAGGCTTTTGAGCTTCTGGATGAGGACTCAGAGGCTTCCAGTCTGAGGAAACAGGATCAGCTGAGGAATTGGCAAGGTGAGGTGGCTGTGGCTTGTTCTGCTTCTCTGATCTTCCAGCATTCACCCCAATACCTGGCTTCAGGTTTGTTTTTATTAATAAGACTCTTTAAGATTTGTGCTAAAAAAGCTAGCCACTATATTAAACATAGAAGTCAGGCAATGGCAGCACACAACTTTTATCCTAGCATTCGGGAGGCAGAGATCCACCGAGATCTCTGTGAGTTCAAGGCCACACTGGGGAACAGAACCAGGCATAGTGACACATGCCTTTAATCCCAGCACTAACACAAAAGTCTGGAGGTCTGTACAGACAGACAGGAAGTGATGTAGCTGGGTGGAGAGAGGAAGAGAGGTTGCAGAACAAAAAGGTGTATAGGCGTGGGTATACAGGAAGTAGGTCTGTTTGCAGACTGAGGCATCTGTAAGGTGATGTTGACTGTGGCTTTTTCTATTCCTCTGATCTCTCAGGTTTTTACCCCAATATCTGGCTCCAGGTTTTTGTTTTTTGTTTTTTTTTTTTATTAACAAGACTGTTTAGCAATTCATGTTACATTAGTGAACTGATGCATGCTAGCCATTCCATCTTAGAACTTGACCTTGTCTGGACTTGACATACATTTTATTAATTTATCATGATAGTTTCTGTTTCTTTATGAAGCTCATTTAAAGATACAGAAAACTGTGCTTTTTGTTTGCACTAATTCACTGCATTTAGAAAGTATAGTGGCAAATTTCACTGTGACATGAATTAATGAATGGCTAAATGTTAGGAATAGACACTATTGAAATCAGAACAAAAGTATTCAATGGGACAGAGTTCAGTATGTCATGGGTGTCTCATGATGGAACCTAATAAAGAGTCTATGTATCGCACAATATAACCATACTCGAAAAGAAAAACACTACAAAAATGTGTTGTGAAATAGATCAAAGTTTTTAAGGAGGAGATTAAATTTTCCTTTTTCACATAATGAAATACAAAGTACACACAACTTTGGTAAAACTAGAGGAGATAAAAATGAATAACACATGAGACAGAGCAAATTGAATACATTGAAAACTACATCCTGAAAACAACAGTACTTATAGTTTTCCTTTGAAGGCCAGTGAAATACTTACACAAATTAATAATACATCAGGACACAAAAACTGAACTTCTGACCTATAAAGAAGACATACTAGAGAAAATAGAGTCATAGCAACATATATAAAAATACAAGTCAATTTTCCAGGGAAAACTTTCTACCAACTGAAAACAAACTTTATTCAAAAATGCATAGAAACTTCTCAATCTTTTTTTGGGTCACACAAATTAATATGATTGTTAAAAAGTACTAGAAAACAGAGCAGTATCTGTATTGCAAATTCACCCAGATTAAAATGCTTGAGTGAAAGTATGTAGAATTAAAAGCTTATAGTAATAACACATTTTGCCCATAATCTATAAGACCAGGCCTACAAATCCCTTCCTCCCACTAGACCCACCTCAGAAATGTGCCACCACCTCCCGGTTGGCACCAGCAGCTGACAACTGAATGTTTAAAAGCATGGTTGTATTTGGGCACATGCCACACTTCAACCATGGCATGCCTGTCATGATACTGATACCACACAATGAGAGGCCAAACTTGCTGCAGTAAGCCTCTAAACAGAAGCTACACTGTGCTTGTACTTGTGAAAATTGTTTTTGTGCCCTTGTGTGTAACACTACTGTTTTATTTGTGCAGTATTCTGCTTGCTCAGAAGTGGACTCTTGATACTCACTGGAGCAGCTCTGGGTACTGATTCACTTCACCAGTCCTCTGAGGTTGTTTTTGTTTGTTTCTTTGTTTAATGGCTGGATGGATAGTTTGGTGACATCTATTTTTCCTGTAGTGTGAAGCCATTCCGGGCAGTCTTGGGCATATGTACCTTCTCCATGGAATGACAACGGTTTTTAGGAGGGTTGTTTCATTGTTTCATTGCTATGCTGTTCCTTCATGCTCTGCCTAAAACGGCTTCATAGTCTGATCCAGTTCAAATTAGACCATTGGCTAACATTACTCTGATCTCAGCAAAGTATGAGTGTGTGTGTTTGTGTGTGTGAGTGTGTGTGTGTGTGTGTGTGTGTGCATACCTGTGGACTGGACATTTTTTTTTTCTTCTAGAGACAGGGTCTTATTCTAGTCAGGTTGTTCTGGAACTCACTTCGCAGCCAAGGTGGCCTCAAGTTAATAGAAATCCTGCTCGTTCACCATCCTGAGTGCTGAGAATACACATGTCTGGGCCTGAGGAAAAAAACCCTTGTTTTCTATCTATGTAGCTGATTTCTTATAACAAACCAGGATTGTTATCTGGCAAGCTACCTCTCTAGTTATTCACCTCTAAACTCTCTGATTGTTTTACTGTTTTTGAAAGTATACTTCCTTTTAAGGTCCCCTACAAGATATTTCTACTAATTTCATTTCTCCTGACCGAACATCACAGAAATATGTTCTTTGGGCCTGAATCTTATGTGGTCAAAAATAAACGTTGGCTTGGAGTTCTGGACTTAGACAAAGGTTTACTTGGTATGATATGTCAGTAAGTGACACTTCTTCTTTAAGGACATTGGACAAAGGTAGTAGCATCTTTTCTTATCATCTTATGTTTCCTGACATGGAATTTCCATCCTCAAGGTGAGCTGGGGTAAAGGTAGACTGAGATCCCTTATGTTGCATCTGAGATTGAACCTTTAACTTTTCTACAGGGACTGGGTCAAAGAAGACAACTGCTGATGTTTTAGCCTTACTCATCTAAAGTTTAGTTTTTGCATCTGGTTAAGATAAAAACAAACAAGCAAACAACAACAAAAAACTAACATAGCTTGCCTATCCCAGGAATATACTGTAACATTAACGGAGAGATGTCTTCCTGGGACTCTAGAGAGACTATGTCTCTCCTAGGAACCAGATTGTCTGCATTTTGTAACTCTTTTTGCCAATTGCCATTCTTTCTATTTTTGGTTCATTTTCAACATCTACATTAATAGATATGTGACAATAAAAAATGTACACAGTGGCAGACATTCCCCAAGGACCAAAAATCAGTAGATATTAAAATTAAGCATATGTCTCAGAATCTATTCTATAAACTATGTGTACTTGTTTCTAATATAGCACCCCTATAGTACAGAATGCTCTATTGAGACCTTCATAGTACATGATCTTGAACTCTTTTCTTACAGACACATGGATCAATCGTGCTCTGATGAGACACCATAGCTTGTGCCCACCCTGTAGAGAGGATCCAGGAAAACTGAATTTACTTGGCACAAAAGGAAGCATCAGTGGTGTGGCGTCTTAGGAGTTATAAGATTTGCCATGGATGCTGAGTGAGAGCAGACCAATTGAGAAATACAAAAGAAAAATGTAGCACACTTCTCAGAGAGGCAGGGAACTTAAGGTAAGAAGTGGAAATAATAGAAAATAGCCGCCAAGGTCTTCCACAAGGCTGATCCTAATGGGGCCTTTGTATCAGTGTTTGAAGATTAGTGTGCTTTGAATAAAATCTCCTTTTCCTTAGTTCTCTTAAATACAGTTTCCTTTCTCACAATACAGTCCCCTCCCTGGAACTATGGCAATGGTGAATCGGCTTATATTTTCTCGAAAATGATGAGTTTGTAAGCCTTACTCTGTCACTGGTGGAATATATTTTATAGCTGTGTACATTTTTCCATTATAAAAATCACTTCAATAGCTACAAATTCTTATGAGTTTTGTTCTATTTTTCTTTTATTAGGAAGTATATTAAAGATAACAAAGAAATAGCACCTTTTTATTCCTTTTTTTTGTTTTTAAGCATCTTAAAATTCTGAATACAGTATGAATAAAACTCATATAAGTGACATATATATGCTATTAGGAAATTACTTTGAGCTTTAATATATCACTTTTGGTAATATAATACCCTTTATACACTGTATATAGATAAGATTAGTTTTATTATGAAAAATATGGAGCCAGAAGTCAAATTCATAGTTAGGTAGATTGAAATAGATTCAAGTATGTTTATTTCTTTATATTGTAATTGCTTTCATAAGGGATCAGTTAAAAACTTTTGAGTAAATCGCAGGTTTTTAAGTTACCTTTGGAATCAACAGATTAATCATGAATTTCAAATTTATCGATTTAACTGTAAGATAATCTCATGTTTGTAAATAGAGGCAATGAAATATCTTATCCATGCTCCAGGTACAAGACAGATTCTAAAATTTAAAGAAGAAAATATTTAATCCTATATTTCATTTGCCATTTTTTGCACACATTTTAATATATTCATAGATTAACAAGAAAAATTAATAATTTTCTGTATTGAAAATTTGAATATTTGAAGAAGAACTGAGTGATTTTTTTTATGTATTACATTATATACTTCACAAATATTGTGATATCTTCTCAGCCTTTGCCTTGAGTCATGAAAATGGGCTCTGCAATGGAAATCTGTGTGCAGCACTCTCTTGCTAGCTATGTGTGGAACTATGTTGTTAGAGAATGAAGAACCCAAGGCAGCAGGAGAAAGCATGTCACTGATTTGTTGTGAGTACTGAGGTCTTGGCGGGTCCCACTGATGTCTTCTAGCTGAGGCTGCAGTCTGTTCCCCTCCCTCATCGGCAGGTACCTCACATGAGATGCCTCTGGGAATTGGTGTCACATTGGCAAGGCAATGATCTTTGGCCAAGGCAGGTTTCTAGGTTTCTAAAAAGTGAGGCACTCAAGTTTGAGCCAGCAGAAGACAATCACCTCAGAAGCTGGGAGGAATTCATGCCTTGATTTTAGGGCAGAGCTGAGCAGCATACCTCTATTCTAGTCTCTCCTGACATTCCTTTGCCCCTGAGGTCCATATATTAGCTTCAATACTTTAGGGAGCAGCTCCTGCCTTATTTTGGATTCTTGGGGAATTTTATAAACAGAGGATGGGTGAGAATAATTGCATCCCCAACACTGTCACACAATTTCTTGTTGGTAGCTATAACAATTATTGTTTTCCTACTGCCTTCCTTAAGCTGAGATCTCTGCTGGCCTCCATGTCCAGCCTATTGTGGTGAAAGATACCTTTATTCCTTGAAATTTCTGAATCACCGCACACTTGTGTTTTAGTTATATTCTCTAGCAAAAACTATATCTGGAGATCTGGGAATGAGAACTTCTTGTATAGGTTTTGGGTGTCCAGTTTTCTACTTCAGGATCTACCAAGCTTTCATTGGAGGTAGGTACATGAATTCCATGACTAAAAAATAAAGCTCATTCCTTTACAGTTTTAGGAATATGTAAGGGTTTCATTGATTTTTAAAAAACATTCTTTTGCCAAATGAGTAATGCTATTTGAGGCTTACTGCTTTCACAGGAGAGTAGTTTCAAAGATTTGTCCTCTGAACTACAGCAGGACTCTGTCTCACAAACTCCTTGCCAGTGTGGGCACTCTGCGAAGTACCAAGTGTATCCATTCCTAGTACACTTTGGAAATGGATCTAACGTCTACCAGGCAACTCGTTCCACTCGGTGGCCACACTATGCACAGATCCTGGGTCAGGCTTTACTTTTGTTTCAGCCATACATCCCCATTGTGATTGAAATTTTGGGTTCCTGGATATTGTATCAACTTGGATCTTATGTTCCACAGTTCTCAAAAGTCTTTATGTATTTTCATCTCTTTTTAGCATACCCATTTTATAGAAGATCAGGGGAGGGGTTATTAAAAGCATTTGGAAATACTTTCTTTGGATTCTTTCTACTGGGTACCTTAAATCAAGCTTAACACAGATTATATATATATTATACAAGGTATCATGATTATTTAACCTGGGAGCTACTTCAAGCTTCTTCACCTGTTGTGCATTTCCTTTGGTTTCAGAGTAGAGACTATATGTATTGATCGTCGTCCACATTGCCTCTGAATGTGCTATATTCTGTTAACTGACTCTACAGCTCTGTACTAGCCAGATGTCCTGCCATTCAAAATGGTCTATGACTATGGTAATCACAGCCACCTAGTTTCAAGTACCACCTGACTTCTTTAATTTGAGGACTCTATTTTCTCAGTGCCTTCAGGTAGGGTACATTGTCCATAGTCATTACATGTCCAAAAAGAGCATCACTGGTTTTCCTCTTACCAGCACATTTTCTTCTCTCATGTTAGTAAATGGAGTTTTCTCTTGACTGTTGCTACATTCTCCCGGATAATATAACCATCGGGTGGACTTCCTAGTTGCGTGCTGTCTATGGCTTCTCCTATTTTTGAGCCTTTCATTTCTCTTCTAAAATCTCCCGAATTATACTGCCATTTCTATTTTGCTTACTGCAGACCATACGGTTCTTCAGGTTTCCAAGATCTAGTCACTTACCGAGGTCCTGTTCAGGGTGCTACCTCTTACATCAGAGATACAGGATAGATCTTGTATCTATTGGAGAGACTTATGTTCTACTTCTTTTGGCTTGGCCTTTTTAGGAGCCAAAGCAACACCACCAGTCTCTGGTGCATGTGAGCTATATCCTTCAGCTCTTTCACTGATGAATACCTTTCCTCCTTTGGGAAGCCTAGCACTTCTGGGATTTGTTAATTAGTTACTACTCTCTAATTTCTGCTATGGTAAAACAAGGAGTGGTTGAGAAAAATGAAAAATACTGTGAAAGTTAAGTGTTGGAGAGGAGAGTTCTGTTTTGTTTTGTTTTGTAGTACCAAAGACACTTGGCCAGCTTCCATACTCATTCATGCATTCATGAATACCCACCCATGCCATTCACAGACTTTCTTTTATTCCTCCATGACATTCAGCAATTAACAAAGTTTGACTACATTTACAGAAGGAAATAAATAATTTAAGTATGCAGAATTTCACTCATCACCCATACAACTAAGGCATAGGCAGATAGCAAGAGCTAAGAGGCTGTTGCAGTTGATAATCAAATCCAAAACTTGATTACTACTTGTAGAATTGAAATGTCAGCTTAAATCACCTTAATTAGAAAGGAGTGGTTATTTGTTTCAGTGAAATAGCACTTAGCCTACATAAGGTATTACCTCTTTGGGGTGTAATGTTTCTGGCAGCTGTACTATTCAATACATATGAAATGCTATTCACTAGCAAATTGCCTTGCAGAGCCTTGCATCTCATCTTGGTTACCACATTATAGTAAGATTCAGCCAGAAATGAGCATATGATAACGATGTTCACCAGTCCTGCTGCTGATACTGTCACCTAAAAGCATCTAGCATTAAATGATACAATAACAGCCAATTGAAGACATCTACCATGCATACAGAGGCTACAAAATTTAGATTCCCCCTAGAAGTTTCAGTATTTGTGCTTGTTTCATATTAAAGTACAGAATTATTATTTTGCCTAATTACACTAGACAGGTCAACAATCATCTGTTGGAAATTTGAATCATTTACATTATTATATTAGTTAGTAAATCACATAATTCCATTTTAATCATTTCAGCCTGAAGTTTGTTTAGAAGTGGAAATTTGCAATGGGAGGACTTACTTTGTCAAGGGGCATATTATAGGTTGGAATGGACTCGAAGTTAAGCACCCACCTAACTGTCCCAGGTTCAACAGGCAGAGTAAAGAGTGATTGAATAAACTGGAATGACTTGATATAAGGCCACAAGGTGAAGTTTGCTCTTGTATGTAATGCAGGGATGGAAGAACTTCACTGGAAACCTGGTTATTCTCATGTGTATTCCTTAATTTTTCTGTGCTCAAACAAAAAGTGTAGTGAAGGACTAAATGACTTCAGTGTCTATCAAAATGAAGCTAAGTATTTTCTAGCATCGGTAACTTGATTCCTTACACATATTCCACTGAATGCAAACATATATTTATGAAAAGCAGTGCACATGCATGAGTATATATGTGCACCACTTTTTCAGAGTGAAAGACTGGAAACTATCCAAATTTCTATCACAAGGGAATGACAAAAAAATCTGAAGCTATAAGACTGATATAGATGAATCTCACAAAAACATTTAGGAGAACATTTAAGACCCCAAATAACATATGTTGAATTGATTCAACATATATGTGTATATATTCATATGTTTATAGGTCAATATGAATATATATACAACACACATAAAAATCCTTAAAATGCATAAAATTACTCTACAGTCAAGACAATAGGCGCTCAAAAGTGGAGAGAATCAGTGGAAGGATGAGTGACTATTTTAGACTTCTGTTTACATTATTTAATATGAGTGTTGATTATATAGGTATATTCAATTTTTAAGAAATACTTTCACGCCGGGCGGTGGTGGCGCACGCCTTTAATCCCAGCACTCGGGAGGCAGAGCCAGGAGGATCTCTGTGAGTTCGAGGCCAGCCTGGGCTACCAAGTGAGTTCCAGGAAAGGCGCAAAGCTACACAGAGAAACCTTGTCTCAAAAAACCAAAAAAAAAAAAAGAAATACTTTCACATATAAATTTATTATATATTTGTTTATTCACATATCTGTTGATTCAATAAAAAATTAAAATAAGCTATTAATATGCTGTAAAAAAAAAAGGCAGCACAGTAAGACAGGACAACTAAAGGCATAATGAGGACTGGGGCACTTTATATTCATGGGTAAGGAAGGGATCCTGGCTGAAGGAGGTGAAGACTGAAAGGAGAGGAGAAGAGAGGAGAAAGACAGAGGGACTTAGAAGGTCTTATGTCAGTAACAAGTTTAAATATGATGTCACAACATAGCACAAAATCTAGGACTCAGCTAAAAGGGGCGCTTCTGCTGAAAGCCTTTTTTTTTTTTTTTTTTTTTTCTCTACTCAAAACTTATATTCCTTTCTCTACCAAGCCATCACTTTCTGGGATTAAAGGCATGTATGCTTTCCAGTACTGGGATTAAAGGTGTGTGTCATCACTGCCTGGCTCTGTTTTCTCTCTTAGACTGAATTAATCTTATGTAGTCCAGGGTAGCTTTGAACTCACAGAGATCCACATGGAACTCTGCCTCCTGAGTGCTAGGATTAAAGGTATAAAATACTACCACTGCCTGGCCTCTATGTTTAATCTAGTGTCTTGTACTGTTCTCTGATCTTCAGGCAAATTTTATTAGGGTACACAATATATCACCACATTTCCCCCTTTTTTGCCTAAAATAATAAAAGAAGGTTATAACTAATATAAGAAAACTGTAGGGCTGGAGAGATGGCTCAGCGGTTAAGAGCACTGGCTGTTCTTCCAGAGGTCCTGAGTTCAATTCCCAGCACCCACATGGTGGCTCACAACCATCTGTAATGAGATCTGGTGCCCTCTTCTGGCCTGCAGGTGTATATGCAGACAGAACACTGTATACATAATAAATAAATAAATCTTTAAAAAAAAAAGAAAAGAAAACTGTATACAATAAGTATATACAATATATACAGTCAAGAATTGCATTAACAATGTCCAGTCCATATACATTTGACAAATTCAGGGAAAATTTTCATTATTTATCCTAATTTGGTGAGTCCAAAATGTTGTACCTAATTCACTTTCTATTCTAACTTGTATTACCACCCGAAAACTATCTTTTGATGTCTTTCAAATTTATATACTTTACACATCTTTAGTGAGTTTCTGAATTTGTTAACAAGGAAAACTGTATAATTATCTAGTCTTCAACTCTCTCAGAGACCTGAGAAGGAAATAATATTACTTAAGTAAGCAAGAAGTACAAACAAATGATTTCCAAACAATGTGAGAAATGATGGAAACAGCTAGCTGCCTGGACAGTCACCCAAGTTTCCTCTGCAGCATTGGGGAATCCGTTTTTGGCCTACACGCCTAGCATATCTGACAGACTTATTTGTGAAGTAGGATTTTCTGAAGGGCTGTCCTACTTTGTCTTGGCAAGGTTTTGGTAATCCTTTCTTTTGTGTCCTGCTTGTTCATTTGGACAGAATACTGTCCAGTATTTGAGGCAAGGTCATTTTCTCCCCTAGTGGCTAACTTGCCACAAAGAAAGTAAACTCCATATGGAGTTTCTTAGATGCCCATCATCTTCTCTAAAGTAGATTGGTGCTGCCAGGAGCAGACATGTCTCATAGTCATAAAAAAGAGAATCTATGTTATTTAAACACCTTAAATTCCCTATTCTGTAGATCTCTGAAGTGTTTGAAGATGACCTGTCTATCTAAAATTTATTTCTGTTTGACCTTGAAAACATACCTAATATGACTGACTTACAAGCTTGATTGTAATGACTAACTTGTATTTCTTTATATTCTAATTAGTTGCTAATAATAACTTTCAAGGACTAGTAATTTACATTGCATTGTTAAATGAGTTGTATAGGTACAATATCTTGAACAAGATTAGAAATGTATGCACAATATGTTCTAACAAAAATTATCTCACATTTGCATGAATACACAAAATTTGTATACAATATACAAAACTCCAATCCAATGTAAATATTTAAAACTAGTAGTTGCTTCTTAAAAGTAGATTCAATAATCTACCATTTTATCTTATCATATCCATATTCTCCCTTTTTTCTTTTCAGAATAGATTCAATAATCTACCCTTTTATCTTATCATTTCTATATAATACATTTCTATATCATAGGTCCACACTAGCTATATAAGGAATCTGTGTGCATTGTAACAAGACAATAAGTCTTAATGACTGAGTTGCACAAATAGCATTTGTACAGAATTACAAGGGCATACTTCTTTTTTCCAAGGTAAGTTTATTATAGAGAACTGTGGTGCATACTTTAATGCTTTCCCAATCAGTTAAAATGGGACTTTGTTCACAGCACTGTGAACATTTAATAATTGTTAAATGAATTTTTAAACAAGCAAGTAAGGAATGTTAATAATGGGAGAAATAATCTTCCCCAAGGGAGAGCTCATCAATTGGTTATCCAATACCAAGTATCCTGCACTGAAAACATACATACAAGTAACATTGTACAAACTAAATTGATAATCTGTAATGCATGTCACCTTTATTGGTTATCTACAATGTCCTAAATGAATAATTCCAATAGAGATGGACTCACTAAATAATATGGAAATTTAGGAATATATATGCATGTACATGTACACATATACATATAACAGCAATTAAGAAACAAGAAGCCATGGATTTGGAAGAGAGCAAGGAGGAGTGTATGCAGAAGGGAAAAGGAAGGGCAAAATTATGTAAATAAATATCAAACAAGAAAACATTGGAAACGAATTAGAATCTACCTATAATTAGTCAATACAAATGTTCTATCACTCAAGACGGACATAAAAATGGACAAGTTAAGTGGGAAGAAAAGGCAGGTTGATATAATTTGGAAATATCACCCTGATGTATGGAAAGAGAGAAAAGCTGAAAGTGAAATAACAAGAAAATGCATGGACAACAAAAGGGAGTTTGTATACTTCTATCCTATATTGTTAGAGATCATGTTACGGGCCTGGCAATACGATTCTGTGTGGAGGACACTTAGCACTGAGCCTAATGACTTGGGTTTGACCCGAGGTGGACCTTTAGGACATGCAAGTGGGCCTTTGACCTCTGTCATGTGCCAACCTCCCAAACAAATAAATGAATAAATAAAATATTAAAGATCACATATCCAGGAATATTAACAACCTCGAGGTAATACACACCTTATTAGTATAGCCAGCAAATATGTGAAGCAAAACTTGGCAGATTAGACAAAAGAAACTATCAACTTCTCAGAAATGATATTTTACAAATTTCGTTTAGTTCAAATAATATTCAGCTGCAATGAGTGCACATGAAGTAAAGAAAATCACTACTATGGATAATTTATTATACAGACAGTGCAAGTACTTTTAGCTCTGGTTTTTGTGTGCTCTAGAGAAAAACAGTTTAGAGACAGGACATACTTTGCTTTGTAGATTTAGAGGTTTTAGTCTGTTGTCATTGGCTGTGTAGAGAAAGGCCATTGCAGTGGACAGTTATTTGTCAGCCATATAACAAAAACAAGGGAGACTGGAAGGAGCCACAGACAGTATACCTAACATGGTTTGTCTCCAGTGACTCACTTCCTCAAGCAAGGCCCCATGTCCTAGTTTTCACACACAGGAACATTTTGTATTCAGAGAACAGCACCATCTGTTTATCAGCGTACCTCAGAATGCAAGAATACATATTCTTTCTAAATAACCTTGTAAATATTTTTAAAGGTTGCCATCCATTGAGCTCTAAAATGTTCTAAAATCCAATATACTGGCCATAACACAATTAAGATATAATCCAGTGATAAGAAGATAGTTAAAAAATCTCCTTGGGTTTGGAGGGATAAACAAACGCATCTCAAGTAATAAATCTGATAAAATTAGAAATGTTTAGTTTAGTTGGATAATTGTTAAAAACTGAGTTGTTTGACTCCCAAAACTCATACTGAATATCTAATCTCCAATATGATGGTATTAGGAGGCAGCGCTTCTCAGAGTTAATTGATCCACGTGATGGTTAATGGTAACTGTCAACCTGGCAGACTGTGGAATCTCCTGGGGGAATCGCCTCTGGACAAGCCTTTGGAAGATTATCTTGATGAAGAGCTGCCTGCTGTGGACAGTACCATTCCCTGGCTGGGATCTTGGACTCTATAAGTGTCATATCTAAAAGAAGATGTTTGGAAAAAATTCATAAAATTAAATGCTAGCATTAGCAATGAAGAAAAGCAGAAAGCTAATCTGTTTGTAAATTAGACCACTAGTTGCATAAGCCCTAAATATTATTTAGAAAACATTAGATATCACAGTGAAGGGCAAGTTAAGGATAAGGGAACAATATTTATTTATATAATCTGTCATTTTTGAGTGGTAAGCCAGACATAATTTTACTAATTAAAAACAGGAACAGCATAAAGTATAAATAAAATTATTCTTATTACCAAAGAAAGCAAAAAGATTTTAATATAATAGTGACAGGTTTTCATGATATATTTTAAAATATGATCATTTTATGCTAAAGTAAAAACTTTGATTCAGTGTTCACTTTTATAAATTGCTAAAGATTATTGAGAAATATTCAAGGGTTGGAGTATAGCTCAGAAGTAGACCACGTGATTAGCATGCACAAATTCCCAAGATTGGTCTCCAGCACTGATAATAAAAACAGAGTTACTTAAGAAAGAAAGAAACTCACTTGTCATCACTACTTGATTTGAATCATTAGTTAAAATTCTTCTAAAACCCTTTGTAGTTCATTTCCATAGTTCTTACAGAGACTGTAGAAGTCACACACTTCAGAAAAATGGGCTTATTTTAATAACATCAGATATAAGTTACAAGCCCACCATATGGCTGATTCAATTGCCTTATTGTGAATTGTATCACATTAGAGGGAGTTGGTGTTTTAGTATCATGATGTGTTTTATGGGAAATTCACTCTGTATGGCATCTAGTATACAAACACAATAGGGGCAAGGTGTTGCCTCCTGGGAGGAAGTGTGTACCTCAGCCAGATGTCAGCATATGATACCCTTTATGCTCCTGGGAAGAGTCTATGACCCATGAGCAGAGGGTGGAGGTAAGCATCGCTTCTCACAATCATATTGATAGGTTACTTACGAGTTTTACTCTTCTTAAAAAGCAAAAACACAAAAACAGAAATAAAGTTCTCTACTTTTTGTGGGGGAGGGCGCTTTGGAAATTTAACACCCAGAAATGGAAAGCTTTTGCTAGTATTTACAAACCAATTCAATTTAAACAAAATCAAAATTTCCATAGTTATTCCAACTTTATGTCACATCATGAGCTGAAAATTGGGGTTGACTGGGGTGGTTATCTAAGGATATCAAGTGAAAATAAGATGCTTAGTTAACAAGATGGGAAGGGAGAGATGAGTGGAACACAGATGGTTTCCCAATTGCTGCCTAATAAGTTAATTAATGGAGGAGTACTACATACTTTTCTGTAAGTAGGGCTATTCAGGAATCCAAGATTCAGTATGGTGAGTTCTTTTATGTCCAACTGTAAACAGTGCACATTAGCTGAGCTCTTTCTATAAGTTTGGAAACAAACAAACAAACAAACAAACAAACACACACAGTTTCACTTTGTATATGTACATTGATAGGTGCATGCAAAAATCTGAATAAACTGGCTAAAATTCTTTGCATAGATCATTTGATTAAAAACATCTGAACAAGTTATTGTCTCTTTACCATTGCTTTAAAGAGAAAAAAATATACAATCAAAATAAGTTATGACCTCCCTTTTCATTTACTTATGTGATTGTTTTTAAAATTTAAAAACATATTGTTTTAGGAGGGAAAGAGAATGTCCTGGAATTCAGAGCTCAGCTGATTCTTCCAAAGATTTGAAATGTTATATTTTTCTTCCTGCTGAAAATCTAACAAATGGAAGACAAAATTCTGCTATCAGTATCTGAACTAAGTGAAAGAAATTATCATTATAATAAACGCATAAAACTTTTTCTACTAATCACTTTGAAAATTTAAGGTATTTGTTAAAAATAATTATCCTATGTTGAAGCTCACTCAAAAGGATAATTTCCATCATATTATGAAAGTTATAAAGTCTTTTTCTCATTAAGACATGAAATTTGGAAATCTAATTTTTCTGGCCCATTATTGAGGTTGACTAGCTACTTAATTTACCAAGTGAAAGAAGTATTCTTTTATTATACCATGATTTTAACCCCTGAGTACATTAGTTACTTTGTTCATTGTTGTGAACAAATACTTGATAAGCAACGAATTAAGGAAGGAAGGGCTTATTTTGCTCAGAGTTCCAGGGGTGTAGTCTATCCTGACAGGGAACACAGGGCTACAGAAGCAAGTGGGCCTGTTGGTCTCTCACAACCTCACAGGAATAACAGGGTGAGAAGAAAGTGGGGCGTGGCTATGAAACCTCAAGCCCTGGTGAACCATTTTCCTCAGCAAACTCCACCCGCTGAAGGCTCCATAACTTTCCACAAGAGCGCCACCATCAGTTCACACACATGGCCTGTGCGAGACTGTTCACCCTCAAAACCACACCGGTGAGGCCATTTTTCACTCCCACTTGTCCTATATTTGTTAAGTTTGAAGACGTTTACGTTCACATTTATATTTAAATTTAAACTTCAAATACAAGTTGTATTTGAAGAAGTTAAGTTCCTGTAATGGTAAATGAATAGGAAATGATGGTGTCTATCTCGTATCTAATCTATTTGTTCTATGGCAAGTAGATGATAAAGTCTATTGTTCTCATTACGCACATGTAATGTGAAAAATACGTGAGAACAATTCCATGTGAAAACTGAGAGAGTGAGTTTCCTATTTATTGCTGTATTTTAAAAGTGGAGCGAAGGAGTCAAACCATACAACGGTGACTATGTGGGAGGTTTATTGAGGAGAAGGGAATGAAGAGGCAGAGAAGGGGACAAGAGCGCAGGAAGAGAAAGAGAAGGGGGCAGGAGATGGCCAAAGCCCACCTTTTATGAGGAAATGTAGCCAGTGCGCACAGGGGGTGCTCTTAGTGGCTGCAGCTGAGGATATATCCTGTCAGCACCCTAAGGGCAGGCCCGTACAGATGCCTACATGCTGACATTTATTTTTAAAACAGAACTATAAGCTTTTAAATGGAGATTCTAAGTATTTTTATGGACCTCTAGCTGGCTAGAAAACTTGGTTTGGGAGTAGTTTTTTGCTGCAGTGTATGCAGAAACCTGTCCACTGACGCACAGACACCACCACCAGTTTACTTCTGAGACTAGCCTGCGGCTGGAGGACATGTTGAAGGAAGTCAGTTTGAAGCGTGCCTTTAGTTAGCCTGCTCCAAGCTCTATTTTCCATGAAACTAAGAGTTTCTCTTTTCAAGGCGACTTTGCACATCAAAGGGCATCCGATCTATAGACAGTGTGAAGAGGTTGGCGTCGCCCAAGATCAATTCTGTGTTTGCTTTTAATTTCCTTTGGTTGAATCCCGTGTCTCCTGCACATTTAGGAATGTGAATGCTTTGACTTTGGCAGTTTGTAGCCCCCTCCTTTTCTCTGTTTGGCTTTAGAGCCGAAAATACAGCAATCCCGAACATGTGAGGCATAAGCCAGAACTAAGCGCGGCACACGTTTTCTGTCACTTGGTGTTTGCCGAGTTAGAGAACGTCGCCATTTAGAGTGCGGTTCAGGTCACCATTTCCTTCTTCGTAACCTCACCACAGTCCTCTCCTACTCATCCTGAATGAACTGTTGAGACACCTAAGTTTCTTTATGGATTTCCGCGTTCCTCCTTTTCATTTGTGTGTTTGTGCTTTTGGCTTTTCTCTTAATTAGATGAACTAATGGCTTATCTATTTTACAGTAGGTTTTGGCAGCAAACTGCTGACATTTGGCTCTTTGTACCGGTTGTGAACGGTTTAAGTGCGTCATTTGCATTTTATTTCTTTCATCAAATTTTCACGGGCTCATCCCATTGTTTTGTTTATGCTGTGTGTGTGTGTGTGTGTGTGTGTGTGTGCCTATGCATGTGTGCATGAATGTGTGTGTGCCTGTGCATGTGTGCATGAGTGTGTGTGTGTGCCTGTGCATGTGTGCATGAGTGTGTGTGTGTGTGTGCCTGTGCACGTGTGCATGAGTGTGTGTGTGTATGTGTGCCTGTGCATGTGTGCATGTGTGCATGAGTGTGTGTGTGTGTCAACCCCCAGGACTTGTTTGTACCTGTCAACTGCATTCCCAATCCTTGCTTCTGCTTCCTTGAATTGAGTGTTTAATTAGTTTATGCTCATTTTTCTTTTTAGAAATACAAATGTTCAATCTGTGATTTTTTTCCTTTGTGCTGCCACAGTTAAACCCCCAAATAGCTCTATAATGCTGTCTATGTCTGCCTTTATCGCTTCTTTGAAGTTATATAAGAATTAAATATTTTAAAATGATTTTATCTTAGACAGACTCTGAAATGCTCATAAATCATAAACACTGTGGGCTGTATTTTATGATTGTGAAGTAATAAAACTGTGAAGGAAAAAAAATAGGCAGAGCCATAGGCAAACCTCTTTCCTTTTGTCTCCTCCTCTTTTATGAACACAGCCCATCTTCACTGCAGAAAAGAATGTACTGCGATGAATAAATATTGTGAATTTGTTAATGGCTTGATTATAAAGAAATTTGAGGTTTTTCTGAGATGCAAGAATCCTGCTGTATTTTAGCATAAAAGAAAATAAAAATGTTCATGATTTGCTTTAGTACTTACCATATGACTTGTTCCCAGTCCATATTTAGTGACTCTTGAAAAAACCTTTAGTTCTATATAGAAAATAACTAGTGCCATCTTTTTTTTGAAGTTCATGTTAGCTTTTATTATCTTCTATGAAATCCACTTTTAAACTTTTTCTTTTTTAAAAAATTCATTTTACATACTAAACGCAGATCCCTTTCTCATCACTCCTCCTGATCCCCCCTCCACCCTCCCTCCCCATCTTTTATCCCCTCCTCTAACAGAGTAAGATCTCCCATGGGCGGGGGGACAGCTAAAAGCCTGGTACATTCAATTGAGGCAGGACCATATCCCTCCCTGCTTTATCAGGAGTGAGCAAGGTGTCTGACTGTAGGTAATAGGATCCAGAAAGCTGGCTCATGCACCAGGGATAGATCCTGATCACACCGCTGGGGGCCCCTCAAACAGACCCAGCTACACAACTATCTCCCATATGCAGAGGGTCCAGTTCGGTACCCTGCAGGTTACACAGCTGTTGGTCTAAAGTTCATGAGTTCCTTTGAGTTTGGTTCAGTTGTCTTTGTAGATTTCTCCATCATGATCTTGACCCCCCTTGCTCATATAATCCCTCTTCCCTCTATTTGACAGGACTCCCAGAGATTGGCCTGGTGCATAGTTGTGGATCTCTGCATATGCTTCCATCAGTTATTGGATGAAGGCTCTGTGATGACAGTTGGGTATTCAATCTGATTATCAGGGTAGGCCAGTTCAGGCACCTTTACTGCCAGTTGCTGTGGGATGGTCTGTATGTCAAACATGTTGCTTATTGGTCAATAAATAAAACACTGATTGGCCAGTGGTCAGGCAGGAAGAAATATAGGCGGGACAAGGAGGAGAGAATTCTGGGAAGTGGAAGGCTGAGGAGACACTGCCAGCCGCCATCATGACAGACAGCATGTGAAGATGCCGGTAAGCCACAAGCCATGTGGCAAGGTACAGATTTATAGAAATGGATTAATTTAAGATATAAGAACAGTTAGCAAGAAGCCTGCCACGGCCATACAGTTTGTAAGCAATATAAGTCTCTGTGTTTACTTGGTTGGGTCTGAGCGGCTGTGGGACTGGCGGGTGAGAGAGATTTGTCCAGACTGTGGGCCCGGTAGGAAAACTCTAGCTACAGCCAGTGCCATCTTTTAATTGCTGCTAAGTAAGGGAGTGGAAAATAATTTTTCTTGACATTTTCTTTTTTTTCTTTTTTCTTTTTTTTTTTTTTTGGTTTTTCGAGACAGGGTTTCTCTGTGTAGCTTTGCGCCTTTCCTGGAACTCACTTGGTAGCCCAGGCTGGCCTCGAACTCACAGAGATACGCCTGCCTCTGCCTCCCGAGTGCTGGGATTAAAGGCGTGTGCCACCACCGCCCGGTGACATTTTCTTTAATAAATAGAAAAATTAAAAGGAGAGTAAGTAAACAAAATCAAAATTTACATTCAGTCCTTTCCATATTAATATTCTAGGATAAATTTACACACAAAATACTGTCATATTAAGAAAAGAAATAAATACTAAGTATGTCTAGAAACCAATTAAGGTCAACATTTACAAGTAATATGGATGCTTGCATTTTTTCAATGGGCTAGATAGAAGTATTAATTAAAAGAGTATGAACATATAGAGGAGACTGACCATAGAAAGTCAAGTGGGGAGGATCATTGTTTTAGGAGGCATTGGAGGCACTAGGCTATATGAACTAATAAACTTCACCAAGCACCCCAACCATTCTGTCAGGACCCCCTGGCTGATTGAAGTTGCTCTATTATCTCATGAAAAACACAAGTACAGTCAGATGCTTGCATATCAAATGATATTTAAAAAGCCACATAATGAGGGCAGTTTCAGCCATCACAAAATAAGAGAAACTGTCATAAAATGAAAGAAAGAAATGTGATTTGGGGAACAAAATACAAAACTCAAATTGAGCTTAAACTGGTAAATTTTATTTCTGCAAACTAGAGAACATTGTGTAATATAACAATCAACAGAGAACTAGGTAACTAAATATCTAAAATTCTTGTTATTTTTTTATGTTACAAAAATTATGGGACCACAAAACATATCTCATCTGAAGTAACATTTTTTCATATATATATATGAAAAAAAATATATTTTATATATATATATAATATATATATATAGTCTACAGTCTGGAAATCACATAAAATTATTAGAATTATAAGAATTAAATGGCTGTAACATCAAAGTCATGGTTATACATATATGATCTATTTATCTTCTACCTGCTGTGGGATGTTCTGTATGTTGTGAATGTGTTGCTCTGATTGGTTGATAAATAAAATGCTGATTGGCCAGTAGCCAGGCAGGAAGTATAGGCGGGATAAGAGACAAGGAGAATTCTGGGTAGAGGAAGGCTGAGACAGTAGATGCCAGCCTGCTGTCCAAGGAGCAACATGTAATGGCACAGAGGTAAAGTCATGGAACACATGGCTATATATAGATTAACAGAAATGGGCTAAGTTTAAATATAAGAGCTAGTCAGTGGTAGGCCTGAGCTAATGGCCGTGCAGTTATAATTAATATAAGCTTCTGAGTGATTATTTTATAAGTGGCTGCAGGGTCCTTGGGGCTAGGAAGGACTGGAGAAAACTTCAGCTGCATCTACCTGTCTTTCATCTTTTCTGTGACAATTGTGAACTAGTATCTAATACAATTAAATAAAAAAGATTAGTAATTACTGGTAAAGTAAATAACATTTTTATTCATAGATTAATGGAAGATTAGCTTGGAAAACACATTTCTATATACTAAGAAAGTTTAGTCTTCCCCAAATTCACTGTTACAGGACAAGCAGTGATGGACTATATTGTTCCACTCTGTTCAGTACCTGGTCTTTGGTCTTCTCTCCTTCTCTACAACTTTCCCCGTGGTAGTCTGGGGACTAGTCTTCTCTCTCAGTAGAGTACTGACAGCCCATTGGGGTTTGACTTCTTGTTAGCTTCCACACAAGGCTGTCAGATAGGGACTGATTGGGCAGAAAGAATATGCAGGATTATGCAGGCAACTTTCTCAGGTAAATCCTGAAAATGCTTCTCATCCTTCTCACAGTTTTTTGTCAGAACTTAATCCCATATATCCATGTAGCATGTGTGTCTATGTGGTCATGCAAGTGCTAGAGATGTGGCTAGCAGGAGTGTCTGCGAAGTTAGGAAAAAACTGTAAGTTGTCATATCTTATAGAAAAGGTCTTCAAAATATACAAATTAATGATTTTACAGTTGATACCTTTACTATAGTCAGACAGTGTAGTAGAACACATTTAATTACCAAATGCCACAAAATAATAAACTTAAAATTAAAAGCACAAATTAAACTTAATAAGAAATATTCAAATTTGCGTAAAAATTAAGGAATTTTAGGGCACCCTATAAAATTACACTCATGCTATGATTTTGAAATGATTCAACGTTACAAAGCACTATGGACGCCAAGTTTTATTTATAATTTTGACAGATTTCTCATGATATGGTAGTATAAATTTATAACTAGAAAACTGATTCTAAATACTAACATAGACCAAGATTTAAATGAAATTATATAAAATACAGTAAGGAATTACTATTTCTACTCGCATTAAAACTAATTTAAAGTTTCTGTTATAAGAAAAGATTTAACCAGTAATTTCACTCTTAGAAATTTATCATCTAGATAAGTTCAGCACATAAAAATGTTTGTGGCAAGTACTGTAATGGAACTGATCTATCAAATTGAGTGGCCAGTCTTTTAGAATAGATGAGCTCTGGAACTAGCCATGGTGAATGGACTGTGATAAGCTCCTACCACTATCGGTTCGATAAACTACATTAATGTTTATTATACCAAAAATTAAAAATAAAACCAGAATAACGGTGCTGAGCTAAATAAATTTGATGTAATATACAACCAAGAAAAGAATTAGGTGTTTCTTGTCTCATACCAGAACAAATATCAACTATAAATGGACTAGAGACTCAAATATATAGTTTAAAACTATAAAACTGCCAAGAAAAAATTATAGGGGCATATATATGCCTAAAATATGGCATTGATGTAGTTAAGAATTTTTTTTTTCTGAGACAGGGTTTCTCTGTGTAGTTTTGGTGCTTATCCTGGATTTCACGCTGTAGACCAGGTTGGCCTCGAACTCACAGAGGTCCACCTGGCTCTGCTTCCCGAGTGCTGGGATTAAAGGCGTGTGCAACCACCGCCCGGCCTAAGAAATTTTTTTACAGAGTTCCAACCGGCCGTCTCTTGTCACCAAATGAAACTTCCAGTACCAGATTTGGGGTACATCTAATTGAGTTGTTGATCAAAGGGATCCCAAGACAATCCCCAGACAACCAAGGCTGTTTGCTGAGACTAGGTTGCTCTCCACAAACTGACAGCAAAGCCCCATTGCTAAAGACAACACGGACATAACTCGTTGAACATGTCAATCTGGGTGCCTGCATAGAACCTTCAGCTCTATGCTCCAGTGTCTTTGGTACAGGAAGGTACTCTGCATGCTCTCAAAAGAGAAATGTAAACACCAAGCTAGTCACAAACCCATCATCTACTACCTGTAAGGTATGCAAGGGCAATGGTGGCACAATGCTGTGGGAGTAGCCAGCCAGTAACTGATTTGACTTAACTCCACAAGATGGAACTCATATTGGACACTGTTTGGGTGACCAAGAACCTGAGACTAGATAGCTCAGAGACCTAGTGCAAATAGAGAATAAGAACCAAATAAGAATGGCCTTAAAAAACAATGCAGTAATAAAACAACTTCTAATGATATTCAGCTATATTCATAGATCAGTGCCTTGTTCAACCATCATCAGAGAAGCTTCTTTCTGCATCAGATGGGAACCACATCCAGACATTATGCAGAGAATGAGAGCCCTTGGAACAGTTATTGATAAATGGGAAGTCTTCATCAAATCCTTCTCCTCAGAGTTCAGGGAACCCTGTAGAAGAAAAGGCAGAAAGAGTATAAGAAGGAGAGGGGATGAAGGACACCAAGAAAACAGGGCCTCTAAATCAGCGTGAGCAAAGCCCTATGAACTCACAGAGACTGAAGCAGCATGCACTGGGCCTGAACAAGTTTACACCTATAAAGTTCTGCCTTTATATTATGGCTTTCAGTTCAGTGTTTCAGTGGGATTCCTGAGATTATGAATGAATGGGTCTCTTACTCTTGTGCCTTCTATTAGACTCTTTTTCCTTGGTTTGTTGGTTTGTCTTGTCCAACTTTGATGTGATGGTTTTGTTTTATTTTATTTTATTTTGTTATATTTTAAAATGAAAATGAAAATGAATGAATGAATGAATGAATGAGGGACTAGCTACTAGTGTGAGGGTGAAGAGTCAAGCTGTAGTTTATACTTGCTGGGATATGGAGGAATTTTTTTTCCCCTCAGTAGTATGACACTGGGTATGTCAGCCACCCCAGGGCTGATCTTGTATTCAGGAGTGGTTGACCAACAGATGACACACTCCACAATATTTTTGTATACTTTTATTTGGTTACATTTTTTTTCTTGTTGGGTATTGTTGTGTCCTATTTTCTGGGTTTAGAGGTATTTCCTTGTAGTGTTTGATTTTTTTGATTGATTTTTGAGAAAGAACTTAAAGTAGTTGAGTGGGTGGAGAGGACCTGGTGGGAGTTGTGGGAGGGAAAGAATATGATCAAAGTATATTTAAATTTGAAAATTGTTTTAAATAATAAAAAGAGAGTAATATAAAGTAGAAAGATTTTTACTTGCCACATCCAAAGCTAATGGAGCTAAAGTGAAAATAGACAAATAGGATTGCATCAACATAAATATAAAAACTGGATTTCATCACCAAGTAAACAGAGCAAAAGACAAATTGTGAACAATGAAAAATTATTCTAAGCTATTTCTAAAACCAAGTTCATATCCTTGACTATTGGATCAACAAGGGTAGAACTCTGTAGTTTGACTCTATCCTTTTTGAATTATGACCTTAATGTGGTAGTATTTATAAGTAAGCACTTTTTGAGGTGATTATGCCATAAAGAGTCCTCTATACTGAATGAGATTGAGTCATTTCTGAAAACTGCACCACTGTTAGTCTGTAGTCCTACCTTCCACCACCTTAAAATGCAGCAAGAAGGACTCCATCAGCAAACCAGGCAAGGGAGTGCCCTATTCTAGAACCTTTCTACTTCCAAAGTTATAAGAAATAAACTTTGTCCTTTAAAAAGTCCCTAGAGTATGAACTTTTGTTGTAACAGCACAACTCATACAAGATCACACAATCTAGCTAGAGAACTTGTTCATAAGGATTGACCCCTCTACAGTCATGCTCAATGGCAAGTTCTGTTACTCATCAGAGTTCACTCAAAAGGTGGAGCCAAGAAGGCATCACTAACACTTCCTTAGGCTACTGTAATTTTCCTACTCTCAACTCCAGGTGCAACTTATAATCTTTTCCAAGCCAAATCAGCTGTGGTAAGAAATTTATGCTATTTTGTCAAGATCAGATCATGGTGGTACCCTTGATCAAGAAGACCCAGGTCCTCATGATAAATGTCGAGAATCTTGAACTTGTGCATGAAGATGACTGGACACACACCTCCAAAAGACCTCTGGTGTTCTTATACCTAGAGCATAAGCATTAACATAGCATTAATTTTGTAGGTCTTGATTCTTAAGTGTCTGTACTGTTAATAAACCTTACCAATTTCATCACACTTGATATAACAGTTTATTTTAGCTACTTTAGAGGCATATGAATCCTTTATATCATTAGTCATTGGATTCAGTAAAAACCAAATATAGAATCCAGCTTGAAGGAAACTGTCTCAATGTGGTGTTCTGAAAAATCTACAGAATCTACTGAAGATTGAACTTGTTCGTAATATATGTCATTTATTATTAACTAATAAAATTAGAAAGCTTGTATATGCACATATGTATAATGCATACACACTTATAAATGTGTGTAAGTCTAGACTTCCTCAGAAAAGATAATTCCCACTCTTGTCACATTTTCAAAGCAGCCTTGAGCTCCGACATGATTAAAAGCAATGATTTACAGACACCATCTTTGCTAAGGTGTGTTCACTATAGTCAGACAATGTAAAGTTCTGGTTCCCCCAGGTTATAGCAACACTGATCTGTAAGCAGATAGTATGACACATTAGAGTAGCAAAAGATACCTGAGAAACCAATCTAAAATTGTGGGGTCAGATTCATAAAGGACACTTGAGAGACAGGAATAAAAAGCCTTTAGTCTGGTGCATTCTCCTCTGGGAGGTAAGCAAGATGTTTCTAAATCAGATTTGAATTTATTTCCCCCTGGCTCCCTTAAATGTGAATATTAAAAATACAAACACAAAGTTGTAGGATGCAGGGGAATGATTGATGTATGAACAAGTTTTTATCACTAAATAAAATGATAAGACGTAGTGTAGGAGTCTTAGAGGAGTTGGACATTATCTGCCTAATAATTTTTATGTCACTATGAGTGAAAAAAGTTTAAACAGATGATGGATTGACTTGAGCTTCAATTTATCCTTTAGTTATAGTTATGGGCAAATTTCACTCTCCAGTGGTAGATGTGTAGATACAGGCCATTGAGCTGCATGATTAGATCTTGATACATATGGCAGCCGCTTGTCTGTCTCAAGATGAATCTGAACTCATCAAGAAAATGCTGTGCACTGATATTTTGCTGTCTTTCCATTTCTACAAGACAGTAGCAAGTCTATTCAGTTACCAGGGAAACAGGCTGCCCCATCTTCATATTGCTAGCTTGTTCTCCACCTAAAAATTAGAACCGTGTAGGCATTCTTTTCCTTGCTCTTCTTAATTTTAAATTTGTTTCAGAAAACACATATTTTGTGTTAAAATATAAGTTGGTTTATGTGA
>CABHPR010135970.1:30280-41882 GCA_902168415.1 Peromyscus melanophrys | reverse complement strand
TTTTTTTTTTTTAATTTAATCTTCTCTCCCACATTTCATCTTGAACGCAATGTCTGCTCCCTCTCTTCTCAGCCCACCTCCCACCTCCCTGAGATCCAGTTCTCTTTCATATCTTCGGAAAAGAGCAGGCCTCCTCCAGACACCATCTGAACACAACATAACAAGTTATAATAGGACTAGGCATAAGCTAGTATAGCAAGGCTAGATGAGACAACCCAGTAGGCAGAAAAGGGTCCCAAAAGAAGGCCAAAGCGTCAGAGACAGCCCCTGCTCTCACTGTTAGGAGTCCCACAAGAAAGCCAAGCTGTAACATGAACTCTGAAGTTCCAAGCACTTTACTGACAAAGTCACGTTTCTGCCTCACCTATTTTTCTTATTGTATTTTCAACGTCTTGATTTTTTTGATGTTTTAATCATCCTATTTTTATTCTTCATTTTTAATACTTCCTTCCAAAGTGCCCCTTCTGCTACTTCTTTATGACTAACATTACCCAATATTTTACTGTGAACCAAATGCTATCTAATTTCATCACCATGAACCTTTGGGATGGGCAATTTTATTATTCTCATTACAGGTGGGGAGACAGATGTTTCATCTGCTAGAGTAACTTGCTCAAAATAAACTGAGCTGGGTGAAAATAGTTCCCAAAGGAAAAATTGAACCTCCATAGTCTTTAACCTTTCCTTTCTATCTGCATGCACTAATGTGTGTGTCCATATCACATACACACCCCAAATCCTTCGTTTATCCATACTTTGTTTTGGAGTTTGAATAAAGCCTAAATTCTTTGGTGATGAGAATATTTACAAATGTAGAGCCAAAATGCAATTTTTGGATCAACTAATACTTGTCGAATGTACTGACCTCAGGTATTTCTGGGAGAAAGAATTAAGAAATGTTTTGTCAAAGTATTTTATTGCTAAGGCCTAGGGAGTGCTTTTGCTAATTTCTGGCTTGTATGGATTTCACAGTGGTTTAGCAGTTTGCTGTTTGGATTCAGTTGTAAATGGAGGCAGAGTTTTTCTGCCGACTGCCTGGTCCCAAATAAACACACAAAAGCTTATATTAATTACAAAATGCTGAGCCATTAGCTCAGGCTTATTATGAACTAGCTCTTATGTTTAAATTAACCCATTTATATTAATCTATGTATTGACACCTGGCTCATGGCTTTACTGGTTCTCTGGAATCTTGCTTTTTGGGCCGTTTGCTGGTATCTCTCTTGCTCTGCCCTTCTTCTTCCTCTCCTTAGTTTGGTTTTTCTGCCTAACCTTATCCTGCCTGGCTATTGGCCCAACAGCTTCTTTATTAACTAATGAGAGTAATATATAATCACAGCATACAGAAGGATCATTCCACAGCACTCAATACTCAAGGAACCTGGTTGAGACCACAGAATGATACTAGACTCCATCAGTCAGAGGACTTGCATAAATGGATATTTATAATTCTGTACATACAGTAAGCATTCCTGGAATGTTGCTCAGAAATGCTGACAGGCCAATTTCAATCCTCAAGAGTATTAATCAAAATCAATTTGAAGTTTAATAAGCAATTGCTACCTTGGACCTTTGTCCCAAATGCTGAGAATGAATCCTTGCATTTTATAGTATCTGAAAAACTGTAAAGAAAAGGACCTACAGAGGATGTCCAACACTTTATACATTCAGTAGTAGAAACACATTAATTAAAGTTAGAAAGCACAATAACAAGGAAATAAACCTACAGATTTTTAAGTTCCAGTGCTGGTCAAGCAATCCTGAGTTTCTCAAAGTAACTAGTTCTATATTCCACCAACTTTTGGACAACGGTGCACAATCTGCACTACACAGAGCACTGATGTAACTATATACAAGTCAGCATGCGATGCTGGGCAAACCAAACTGTGACAAACACCTTTCCTGTAATTTCAATAATTCCATTTGATGGTAAATTATTATTTCACCCGATTTTCCCCACTTAAATGCAATACCTTAACTTAATATCTCACTTAAACGTTACCTTTATTGCTTTTTAAAATATAAAATATAAGCAAAACCAGATGTATCTCATGCTCTTAGCAAAACCAAAGGTTTTGAATGCTATGTCTATTCCTCCTTCATTATTTAGTAGAATTTGAAAAATATTTTTTCTTAAAGAATTACAAAATGTTAAAATATATTTAGAAATAATTTCTGACTTATGATTGGACAGAAGGGTATGTGTGTGTGTGTGTGTGTGTGTGTGTGTGTGTGTGTGTGTGTGTGTGTGTGTGTGTAAAAATGCATCCATATATTTTCTGCTAAGAACTAGGTGTGAGATGATGTATGATCATCTTGAACATCTGTTACCTGATAGCATGAACTTAGCTGTGTAGGATTTCTACAACCTTTAAAAATAAAATAGTCAATAGCAGACATTGTATTTAATTAAGCAGTAGGACAAATTTGTCACATTAAGAATCCAAGAATGGGATCTGGAGAGATGGTTCAGTAGTTAAGAGTACTTAATGCTCTTGCAGAGGACCTGGATTCAGATCCCAGGCCCATATGACAATTCACCACCTTCTGGACCAGTCATTCCATTGGATCTGGTGCCATCTTCCAGCCACCATAAATATAAGGCAAACATATGGTACATATACATACATGAAAGTAAATACATACATCAAATAAAAATAAACCTTGAAAAATATTAAAAGAATAAGTGGGTCATTGTGTATAAATTGAAATTTTACAAAGATAAGCTTCTTATACATAACAGATTAATTTTGAATTACATGTGCTTCTAGAGAAATAAGGATTTTATCCTGAGTTGTGTGTCCCTGTGTGTATATTTCATTTTCTTCCAGATTTATGCATATTTATAATAACTATATACCTTACTTAGACCTATAACCCTTACCCAAACAGCACTCTTTGGGTAGGCCTGACCTTGGAATTAAGTTTTATTTGTAAAGAAAGAAGAAGACAGAACATGCTATTTAATATGACATATTAATATCTATCTGAAAGATTTAAAAGCAATTAACAGAGTCAAGTTCTTTTCATCGATCCCATTTCTTAATAAAGGGATCTAGAAGTACCAAAAATTCTCTAAACGTAAATATAAAATCTGGATTGTGATAAAATAAATCAGATTTTCTGAAACTATAAAGTAAGTTCAGTTGTTTATTATTAAGAAAACACCAGCCGGGAGGTGGTGGCGCATGCCTTTAATGCCAGCACTCAGGAGGCAGAGGCAGGTGGATCTCTGTGAGTTTGAGGCCAGCCTGGGCTACCAAGCGAGTTCCAGGAAAGGCGCAAAGCTACACAGAGAAATCCTGTCTCGAAAAACCAAAAAAGAAAACACTCTGTCTTTTCTTAGGAAACCCTTATTAAGATGCTTAATGGTGCTGTATAACAGAATAAATATATTACTCAACTGTGTGTATCTAGCACTTGACATAGCTACCAATGTAGTCTATCAGGTTGGTGGTGTACTATATATGAATCTAATTAAAACTCTAAGTTAACAGAGTACACCTTGAAATGGATAAGTGAATATATTAATGCAGATCACTTTTTTCCATCAGACTTGTTAAACTCCTGTAATATAATTTTAGTTCTAAACTTTGAAAAGAAAGATTCCTCTAAGTTATAGTTGTTGGCATCTGTACTGACGTGCTTGAAACATTGCAGCTATCAGCGAAGCGGAGCTGCTCATGTCTGCAGCTGGGGTGGATCTGCTTCTGGAGAAATGTGCAGCAGCTGCAGGGAACATAAATCGTGCCATTGATTTGATTTTGCAAAGCAAACACATTCTTCACGTTATGATTTAGCTTGCTAATTAAGCCTTGCATAATCAAAGGAATCACGGAAGAAAGTAATTCTGGATTGAACTCAAGTTCTACACCTTCTTAGAGCCTTTTTAACATTTTCACGCTTTCAAGAGGAGGATATCTAAAAGCAAATGCCTCTGTAGGCAAAAGAATGATTTGCAAATAATGGCCCACTGGCGGTTAGTGTCAGACTCCTCTGACAAGTGAATCAAGTGAGAAGTCAAGAAGACTGTTATCAACGGACCTGCTGTGGCAGCAGGGTCTTGAGAATGAGTCAAAGTGATAACACCACATTTTTAAATTTTGGTTTCATAGTGCATATGAGCAAACTTATGAACAAAAGTCTTTGGTAAAGTCCTTAGGTTCTGTGTACCATATGCTCTCCTATGCAATTATTCAAGTTGTTTTTTTTTTTTTTTGTAAGGAAGGCAATAACAAACAATACATAAACAAGCAGGTGTGGCTGTATTCCAACGAATTTACTTTCAACTACAGGTGGTGGGTCCTATTTTTCATTTCTCGGTTTATTTAATTCTCAGAACTAAGAATGGCAATGAGTGTAGTAATAGAAATGGGACTTTATTTTGCCAAAGTAACTCTGTGTCAAAACCTGATATGTGCAATATAGAGAAAATACTATATATATGGGAGATATATATAATCATATATATATATATATATATAATCAGAGAGAATATACAGAACACATTTTATAAAGAATCTGGGAACAAGGACAGAAAATTTAAAACTACTGTGGTATATTAACAGCTATGTTATTCAATTCATTAATTACATTTATAATTCTCATAATGGTATTTCATATATATATATATATTGAATATTATGAGCTGTTTTTTCTGGTATTAGTTCAAATATGTAACTATTCTTGGCCTCCAGAAGCTCTCAGTTACAAAGCTATGACATACATACACTTTCAAAACCAGAAAAATCATAATGAAATATTATATATACAGATAACTCATGCCAGTGGTATGGGAACCTAATGTCATGAAAATTGGGAAGGAGAATAATTATGATCTATTGTGGTAAGGTAAGATCTTCAGAAAGCATAGGCTTTCAAACAAGAATATTATATATTTGGTTTAGATTTCTAATGGGGAAGGAGAATATTGTCTTAGGTAGTTTCAAATACTTTCACAATGTGGTTTATTGATAGTTTACTTAAGGGGGCTTATTGGAGACAGATTATTTAACAATAGATGGGTGCCCAATTGAAGAAACAGCTGTGAGTATCAGAGAACCAGTTCAACCCCATTGTATAGCCGACAAAGGAACAATTATTACCCAAAGAAGAAATTACAGGAAAACTTCTTAAAGTGATTGCTGTGGCAGAGGTTTTGAAACATGACAGACCTGGAAGAGGACAGAAGACAGAAAATAATTGGGGGAGGCAAAAATGACATCCATGGTCAGCTGAGAATAATCACAGCTGCGTAGTGGCAAGTCTGGTAAGCATGACTTTCCATGTTCCCAAGCAGCCAGGAAGGAATGGTAACAGCACCGTGTATTTCATTTACTTTATGCAAATTAACTGTGATGACTCAGGAAGTGTTCTAGGAAACGGAGTTTCCTTGCGTTTGTATTTCCTCCTACAAAAACAAAGGACAGAACTGCAAAACTACAGCAACTCACTATGAAACGTCTAGCAGAACACAGCAGAGGAGATAAAGGAAAACGAGTCCACAATAACAATTTGGAATAAAAAAATGGCAAACAGATGATAAACACAATTCTAAAATACAATTTTAAGGATGTACTGGCCAACAGCTTTAAGGTTGTGCTAGTTTATGTGGTTACTTTCAAATCAGGACTGCCTCTAATTGGGCATCTGTATGCTATTTTGGGGGGATTTTTTTTTAAGTTCTGTTATCCTAGTTATAGGCTTAAGCACTTGCACATGGTCCATACATGCTCAACCACCAAGCTACATCCTCACCTCACTCCAGATGGAGTGGTTATTATCTCCAACAGACTAAGCGATACCACTGATGAGGACTCAGTGGAAAGAGAGCTCCTGCTCAGTGTTGGTAGCTATGTAACTCAGAACTCATGACAAAAAAAAGAGTATGCAGCACCTTCAAAACTTACAATAGGAATAAATGTCCTGAATAGAACCCCAGTAGAACAGATGCTAAGATGGACAATTAATAAATGGAACCTTATGAAACTCAAACGCTCTGTAAGGCAAAGGACACTGTCAGTAGGACAAAATGGCACCCTACAGAATGGGAAATGATCTTTACCAACCCCACATCTAAGACTCTATACAAAGAATTTTGATTATTTTTCTCCATTTGAAAATAATAAATGTTTGGGAAGGTATATATATGGACCTTGCTTTACACTTCATGCAGTATCTACATTTATAGAAACGCAACATGTCATGACTCCATAAGAACACTTTTCAATGCTTATGTCAGTTAAAAAAAATAAAGCTCAATTGATAATGGTATTTAAAGAAAAAGTGGAAAACGTTTACTGTTCACAAGTTAAGAGTGCATAAAGAATACTCATTTGCAAAATTCTACCCTGGATGGCTACTTCTGGTCATCAATACATAAGTTGTGGTGCCCACTGTTTCTTGTCTCTGTCCTTGTTTGCCCTTAATTTGATCTACTTCAACACCTATGGCTAGAGACAAGTTGGATGGTTTGATCTTTTCAGTTACCTTCGAGCCATGTGCCTCATGATGCTCTTTTCTGCCACACATGCCCATCTTCATTGCTTCTGCTCTGGAAGCAGGATGATTCATCACTCCCTCAAATGCCACCACCGCTTGACAACCTCATGCCAATCTACCCTCTGCACACACACTGCAAAACTGAGAGGTGCCAATTCCTGCTGCAGTGATTTCTCACAGCCTGGCCCTATAAACCCATGTGGTGCCAGCATTGACATTTTATTGTATGCTGGTCTTATACTTCTTTTCAATACTGTGTTTCAAATGAATGGACTTCTCAGCATTTTTAAGACTTACACAATGTCCACAGTGAACCTATGACTTCATTGATCCCTGCTCTGGGAAAAAGAGTTGTTTGTGGGATGTTCAGTCTCCTGATTTTATAACAAACACTTTGCCTCTGTCACATTAACTGATACCTTTGCAGGTCATCAGTTTTAAATACCTGACAATTTCCCATTTAAGCTACATGTCTTATTCTTGCTTTTATGGTTTGTGATTGCCTATATTTTTACATAAATATTGTAAAGGGGAATTATACTGCATCTCCAAAACCTCCACACCAATCAAGCTTTTTATTTTTTTAATATTTATTTATTTTATGTATGCCTTTTATGCCAGAAGAGGGCATTAGATTTCACTAGAAATGGTTGGGAGCTACCATGTGGTTGCTGGGAATTGAACTCAGGACCTCTGGAAGAGCAGCCAGTGCTCTCAACTGAGTCATCTCTCCAGTCCCATTAAGCTCTTTATTTACATTACATCCCTGAGCATCCTTACAATGCTCTATTAGGTGGGGCAGTACGTGCTTCTTAGACACTTTATAACTCAATGAGAGAGAAGAATTAGACAGGTTTCACTAATTTTGTTTTCATGAGCCAGCTTTATTGATTGAAAATATTTTTCTAAAGAATGAAAGTACATCTCAATTTGCAAGTTTAGATCTTCTTTTTTAAAAATGGTACACATAGATACAATTAGAAGACTTAATCCTTGGATTTTAATAATGCAAATGGCAGTTTCTCTTTCACATTGCTTGCTGACAAACCACTGTGATTCTGGAACAATGTGAGAATGAGGAAGTGAGGTTAGAGATAAATGGACAAGACATGCTTGTAATACAGTGACTGTTCCACAAGCAACTAATTCAGGCTTATTGTAGAGATAAACCAAGATGATGTACCATATGGTAATAATGAAAACGAGATAAAAATATTTTAGTACTTCTTTTATCCTTTTACATATTTTGCTCTGGAAACTTTCAAACAGGGGAATATATTATTTATTATGTGGTAAGCACACAATCCAGCTTAACTGTAAAATTAAAGATCATTATGTGATCCAAAACTATGTGATGCCAAACTATTTTCTTCATCTGTGATTATTAGAGACTTTCTTCCCTTGCTAGCAATTAGACCATGATGTTTTTATTCATTAGATTAACTAATGCTAATAAATGTGGTGTTAAGTCATTTATTTTCATTTATTTATAATATGTAAAGTGGTATAGCTCTTAATGGCTGGAGTAATATTCTGACTATCCATACTACCTGGTACAGTTTCTCTAGACTCTACAGCCAAAGTGGTTTTATGTTAAAAGTATTTCATAATATTTTATATAGTATATAGTCAACTTTGTTTCTGAGGACAGTATATATTTGCATATTCATATATATATACATCACACACATATATATACATATACATACATATATATGTACATATATATACACATATATGACAACTGTTTCATTTTCATTTTTAAAAAGGACTAGACATTTTGGACCAGTCTAGGGTAAAATTATGTATAGTGATGGTTTTAATTTGGGCTTCCTTGGCTATCAGTGAACTTAACCTTTTTGAGGCACCGTTGGTTTTAGGCAGGTTATCTCTTCTATCGGCTGCCAATAGGTTTTTGTTTAATATAACTTGTCAAATTCATGACCTTCCCACTAAGAAGGGGATGTTGGGCAGATATGGGGGGAAAACAGGTATAGATGTGATGTTTCATTGTATATGTATATGAAATTCTAAAAAATAAAAAATAAGTATATATTTCTTCTTGGATCCTTAATGCCACCTTTATCTTTGTTTTTCCAGTCAATCTACTTCATTTGGGTTAATTTTACCCTTTTGTTTTTTTTTTTTATTTTCGTGTGTGTGTGTGTGTGTGTGTGTAACAATAAGGGAAAAGGTTGTGTTTGAGAGGCAGTAGGGAGGGAATGGGAGGGGCTAAGGTGAAATGGATACAATAATGGTTGGAAAGGGGAAAGGAAAGAGGAAGTAACATAATTATACTTAAATTAGATTCTATTAAGGAAAATATGGTCAACCTAATAATTGTTAGCTCTTGTATGTGGAATCTGTAGACACGGGTCTGAGTGTGCTAGCTTGCGGTATAATTTCAAAATCAATTACACACATGTGTCTTTAGATTCTTATACATCATAGAAAATGGACGACGAAACTAAAGCCGGCGATGCTACACACAACAAGAATGGATTCACTTTTATTCTTAAAGGACAGTCTACCGCTATTATTTATTTCCTTGATTGTAGAAGGAGGAGGCCAGAGGACAAAGGGCTTGAAAGGAACCTCCAGCTTTCAGGCATGAAAAGATTTTCCTGGGCACAGCGACCTTTTCCAGATAGTAAACGCTTTGCTAGAGCAGAAAGAAAAGCGATGGATTTTATTTGAGTACCACGTGTTCTGCTAAGGGTGATACATATTTAAATGAACATTGATCTGACAGTATTGACTCAAATGGAAATCTATTTTAGTAAAAGAGAGGAAAATATCAACTTCATTAGTAGGATCCAGTCAACACAATCATGTGCAGCAGTAAAGTCAATGAAAAGACAGAGAAGTAACAAAATAAATGGAGGGATTACAGAAAAACTACAATCTTTCACTTGAAATTACAGGTCAAAGAATAGACGAGTCACATTCTGTTAAGCCTGCAGTTGGTACTGAACTATGTGGCCATGGCTTTTCCTTGCCATGCCAACTGGACTGCACACTATTTCTAAGACATCACTATAATAAGGATATTTAAATAAAACAGAGGAGTTTCAGTTGTTTGTACTACCATGGCAAGCATGGGAAATATCAATGGTGGGGGATATCTGGTCTGTTGTTCTTGTTAATGAAGGTTTATTAGCATAGCTACAGCCATTGACTTTTATGTTATCTGTTGAGGCTGTCAAACTCAACAGATCTCTTTAATTTTTAGGCTTGACCTGAATATTTATGACAGAGCACACCTGGCCTGCAACAATGAACATATTTTCTTTTAGCCCTTTACAGAAAATGTTGCCAGTGCCTGATCTTGGTGATACCTGTGCAGAGTACTTTGAAGAATTTTATTTTCAGACAAAGGTAAGTAATATCTGAAATTTTTTTCATTCTAGCCATCTAAAAAATGATTTGATAATGCCTAACTTAGAAGATACTTTAAAAATATTTTATTTCATGATATAGTTATCTATCTCTGTATCTATATCAATTGAGCTATCATCTATCTATGTATCTCTCTCTCTCTCTCTCTCTCTCTCTCTCTCTCTCTCTCTCTCTCTCTATATATATATATATATGTGTGTGTGTGTGATTGTGTGTGTGTGTGTGTGTGTGTGTGTGTGTGTGTGGTGGCATTCCTGCTGAGCTGCACCTGGCCTGGCTTCAGAGAGCAGCACCTAGCCCTAACCAGTCTTTTGTTTAGCAGACACCTTTTGTTTCCCTTGTTGCCCTCTATGTGAATCCTGTCTTGGAGTTTCCCAAGGATACAAAGGCCTATGCAAAACTTGATTCAGGAAACCCAGAAAACCATGGTACCTGAGAAATCGAGGAATTTGCACTTGACATTGTATTGTTGGGAGCCCCTTTCAGGTTGCTTTGGCCATATGGAAATTAACTGGCTAAACTGTATTGGAGAGAAATAAAATTGGCCCAAGGTGAAGGGAAAGTACTTCAGTTCTTTGAGGCTGGATCCCCCTGAAGCCATGAAAGGCTAGATTCATTCTTAAGATGCCTCTGAGTCTTCATTCCACCGACCCACATGAATCCACACACCAGTGCCACGACTACACAGATACATACATATATACATACATATATATGTATATATATATATTCCTAAATATAAAAAATATAACTTGCTCAGTCTATATAATGGTATTTGTATATCTATACATATATACATACATATGTGCATATATGTGTGTATGTGTGTGTGTTTTCACTTATGACCACTGTGGATTGGAAAACCAAACAAATTAGCGTGTTCGTTCCTGGGGAAGATCATTTCTCCCCCTCTCAGCATTCCTTAGTTCCCTGAAGTTCTTCGTCAAGAGCTGAGGTCTTATGGGTTCTCCCCTTTCTATGTTAGTATATCTATCGGTGTCATTCTTGTTCAGGTCACATTTAGGACAGCCGTGTTAGTGAGACTTCACGGGTATAGCTTCTCTAACATTTCTATAAGATAGGATCTTACAGAAACATCTTGTTCTTCCGACTCTTACACCGTTATCCCTGAACCTGAGGTGCAGGTATTGTGTTACAGATGTGTCAAAGCTATTTTTGATAATAAACATTAGCATCCTTGTCATGAAGGAACTTTCTACTTTTCCAGAGTGGAGGTGGTCATAAGAATTAAATAAAGTTCATCCTCTCTTTTAATGCTATAATCTGGGTTCTGTGAGCCTAAGCAATGTTGAATAGAGTAATTTTATGCCTTCTTTAAGGAATGCCTTTTACCTTACGCATTTTCATTTGCACTTGTTTTGATGACAATTGAACGCTTTCATTTTTTAATGTTCTTTATATTCAGCAGATATCTAATGATAATTGAGTTGTATTTTTCATCTTAATACAGCATCAAATATCACCCTCAACAATTTACTTATTTATAAAACTAACAAATTTTCTATGCATTTACTTTTAACAAGTTAATGATGCACCAGCAACTTCTGATATACATCCATTAGTTAAGAGATCTCTACCCTTTGAGAGTTTCCAAACAAGATACAAGAAGTAAATATTTCCACAATCACTACAATAGGAAGCTATCCTTCTTTGCAGTCCTTTAGTGATAGGCAAGTGTCCA
>CABHPR010135970.1:19090-29880 GCA_902168415.1 Peromyscus melanophrys | reverse complement strand
GCCCCTTTTCTTCTGAGTATGGGATTCACAGCCTAGCTCACAAGAAAGAAATCCATCTTCCAAAAATAACCCTCTCGTCCTCAATTATTTTATATCCTTGCAATGTGTGAGGAGTTTATGCATATTTAACTAGTTCTCAGGAAAGAGTTGAAATACATGCATAATAATCTTTCTCTGAATAAATCTGGTATCTCATATGTAACTGTGGTGGATCACCACAAAACCCTATGAGTTCCTTTTAAACATATCATTTTGTTGACCTACCTGCATTGGCAAAGCATGGGTCAGTAAAAGTTTCAAGTCATTGTGGTGACAGCTACTGAATTCTTAACATAAGAACCACATTTTGACCTGCCCATGCTTCTTTTTAAAAATATCCACATTATAACTTCATGGTTAGAATTTAATGGAGATAACATATGTGGAAGGTTCTTTTTATAAGGTGTCAGACAATTTTTATTATATATTTTCTCCCATATGCATAACACAATATACACATATAGCCATTCTATCAGAAGTCTCAAATTTATAACTTGTAGACTGAACTCGGTGTGCAATGATAACTCATTGTGCCTTGGCAGTGAACACCTTCTTTTGACAATATTTAAATATGTTGGTCACAGATTTCCTCCTACATGTTTCACACATGCCCTGATCTGGCTAGCCACAATAGATGCTTACATATGAAAATTTTACCCCCCAAAAAACATCCAAAGTTCCCTTTCTCTCTCTTCAGTAAGGAAGGAAATTATCCTAGTGCTATGCTTGAATAGAAAATTCTCAGTCCTTGAATTCTCTAATCACCATCTGTTCCTGGCTACTGCTGTTCTCAGTCCTTAACTTCCTTCTCTCTGTCATTTACCTGAAGTCACAGTTGCTTTGACAGTTCCTTCAACATGAAGGCAGCAACATGTACCGACTTCTTAAGTGCCAGTGCCCTTGTGCTGAACAAATGTTCCTCAGTCATCTTCCCAGTTTGACTCAGTGCCGCTTTACAATCTTGCTAAAACTGGAGCATAGCCACCATGAGGAGCCTTGCTTGACTGTGCTACCTACCAGTTGTCCTTACTGCCTTGTCTTGGCTAGGGTTTCTACTGCTGTGAAGAGTCATCATGACCACAGCAATTCTTACTAAGGAAAACATTTAATTGAGGTGATCACTTACATTTTTAGAAGTTTAGTCCGTTATCTCATGATGCAACATGGAGGCATGCAGGTAGACATGGTGCTGGAGAAGTAGCCGAGTGTCCTGCATCTTGACTTGTGGGCAACACTAAGTGGTCTGTCTCACTGGGTGTGGCTTGAGCAGATATGAGACCTCAAAGCCTGCCTCCACAGTGACACACTCCCTCCAATAAGACCACACCTGCTCCAACAAGGCCACACCTCCCCACAGTGCCTATCTTTTTGGGGGTCGTCTTCTTTCAAACCACCACAAACTTCTATCTCTAAACTTTAGTTTTTATGTTAGCAAAAACATGGCTATTCATCTGCATAGACTGGTATGCATGTCCAAACTATAATCTTTTAATGTAAGCCTTGGTTTTTGCCCTGAAGCAAAAACATGGCTATTCATCTTTATAGATTGTCTGTATACCCAAACTATAATCTTTTAATATAAGCCTTGGGTTTTGTTGTCCTAAATAATTGATTTCATAGTAATAACAACAGCTCCACTAGGACATGATAAATTACCCGGCCTAGGAATCTGGTGCTACTAGTCCAGACAATTTGACATGCAGAACAACAGAAATAGATATTAAGACTACTCCTGATGAGGGATAAATTAGTGTTGGCTTCCTACTTAGCATCACCCTAGATCCACGTAATAAATAACCTGCAAGGGTTACGAGAGCCGTAAGAAACAAGATGAGTAGATCCACGTCTGAGAGGCTGAGAGGAAACATGAAGTTAGACAAACTCCTGCCTGGAAGGATAGATCCAGGATCTAGGGTCACTAACTCTATGGGGCCTGCAACAGCAGGAGGAAAAGATGAAGCTGAGATGACTTTGATTTGTTAAGTTAATGTGACTCAAAATCGCAACCTCTCAATAGCTAAAGAGTGTGGGGGTATTGTGTTCCCCAAAATATTGTGTATGCTAATAAACTTATCTGGGGTCAGAGAACAGGACAGCCACAATATGAAACAGAGGTTAGGCAGTGGTAGCATACGCCTTTAATCCTAGCATTCCAGAGACAGAAATCCCTCTGGATCTCTGTGAGTTCAAGGCCACTTTGGAAATGGCCAGGCGTGGTGACCCACGCCTTTAATCCCAGAAAGCACGCCTTTAATCCCAGGGAGTGGTGGTAGAAAGCAGAAAGGTATATAAAGCGTGAGGACCAGAAACTAGAGGCTTTTGCCCTGGAGAGGCCTTTGGCCTGGAGAAGCCTTTGGCCTGGAGAAGCATTTGGCCTGGTTAAGCTTTCAGGCTTCTAGCAGCAGTTCAGCTGAGACCCATTCTGGATGAGGACTCGGGGCATCCAGTCTGAGGAAACAAGACCAGCTGAGGATCCGGCAAGGTGAGATAGCTGTGGCTTGTTCTGTCTCTCTGACCTTCCAGTGTTCACCCCAATAACTGGCTCAGGTTTGATTTTATTAATAAGGACTTTTAAGACTCCTGCTACAAAACAGTTTCTCCTTTTTTGAGGATGACCTACAGAGAAGAACAAGTATCTCCTTGAGAGACTATAAATATGTCAGAACACGTGCAAGAAAAAAAACAAGGATAAAGTAAGAAAGTATATTAATTTCTCAGATTCAGCAACTGTGAGTGAGGAGAAAAAGATGCTGTCAGTGAGGTAAGAGAAGACCCAAAGTATGTTACCTTAGAATAAGAGAGTTTCTTGTCTAGAATGTTTTCCAGAAGGCTGGATATGAGGACTAGAGGTCACTGAATGTGTCTTGTAGGGCTAAGTCATTTATTTGCTTTCTGAAAACATCGAGTAAAATTAAAATAATTTTCTAAGTTGAAACATCTATATGATGATATCTAGTTAGGGAATTCGAAGTTTGGAAATAAGCCTTTATTCATCCAGTCTTCTATGGGAGAAAAAAAATGGTTGTGCCAACATGGAATCAAGAAGGTTTATAAGAGTGTATTCATAATCTAACTCTCCACATTTATTTCTCTGTATTAATGAGATTATCAGTCGTCTTCCATAGACAAATTTCTAGTTTATCTCTGGTATATCTATGCATAGTTTAACATCAGGTTGTTGCTTTAATTTTAGAAAGCCTTACCTGACTCTTCCTTGCAATTATGATACTTTGGTCCATATTAAAATCAAGAAGAATTTAAATATTCCTTCAAATTGGAAAATCTTATGGTCCACTTTTGCAATAAAATTTGACAATGTTTGTCACACACAGGGATAATGTCATAAAAACTTACCGACTAAATAAAAGTGTGGGTGATTATCAAGTAACTGGGGAACCATACTACAATTTTATATGTTGACTTCAGTTACAGGAACCACACTTAGAGAAATATTATTTATATATTTAAATGAGTAGACATTTAAATACGGTAAGCCATTTGAATTAGAAAGGACTTAAAAAATCAACATGAATGAAGTAGGGCTATGATTTGTGAGGAAAGCCTGTGTTACAGCCAGTCTCAGAGAATCAATGAGCACAGAATGGATGGCGTATACAGGTTTGAGTAGCTCTGAGTTCAGGGAATAAGAAGCACATTCAAGGCTAGAGTCTTGCAGGCAGCATAACAGAAATCAGTTTCTAGGAGAAGAAAAAACGCACACCGATGAAAGCCAGCCAAGCTCTATTGAAGGGACTGAACAGGGCACATTTGCTGGTACAACAGAGGCAAAGATGAGATAGAGTAGGGCCACTGGGGATGCCAGGCTGAAGGGTTTGGAATTAATATGGCAGCCACCAGGGCACTCTTCCCTAAGGGTCCTTGAGTAGAAATGACATGATGGAAATGGTGCTTGAGAAGGATTATTCAAGCAGCGGGGGGTCAATAGCCTGATGCAGTGAGAGAGCATTTACACCTAACTGTGTCCCTGAAACACTGCACCCTGCCACCCTCAAAGACCACAGTGATTACAAAGCACTATTTTTGAAAGGCCCTGCACTCTGGGTGGTATATTTCATTCAAGCTCTTGGCCAGGGCATTTCTTTTCCCCTTCTCTTCTGTTATCATCCCTTCTTTAACAAATGCCCTGCCACAGGCAGAGATGAGGAGCACGCTCATTTGTTTTTCTATCGCTTGTGGTGGATTGATGGAAACTGGCAGATTTTAAGTTACTCTTCTGTGTTTGCCTGGCAAGGCCTTAAAGCTGTGACAGGGGCATTAACCTTAGGCATGAGGAAGCAATTCTTGCTTCATGCTCTCTCAGTTCAGAGCTTCGCCTCAGCAGGGAGAAAGCAAATCATGTACATTATTTGAAGCAATTTTGTGATTTATCCACCGGGTACTGACCTATAATCAAGTGAACTTTGCTTAAAACCTCTGAATGGATTTTTAACTGCTGCTGGGGGGCAAAGAGAGAGACGTTCACATAGCTTCCTTCTCAGAAGCAAACTTGCCTAAAAATAAAAAAGTTTCCCCAAATACCCAGGAAAAATACAGAAACTTTAACCTCAAATTGACTTGTTCCTCTTTTCAAAACTATAGGGAAATCTTAACTTCTTTCTTAACAAAACATAACCTACTCTAGAAATTCACTGAAATAAAACAGAATCTCAGGATTCACTTTTCTTTAAATTTATGTCACAGAAATATGCTATTATAATTTTATAAGTAAAGATGAATTCACCTTAAATTATACTCAAAGCTTGCTCAAATGAATATTAGCAAAAAATATGACAAGTGATATTTTAAGAAATTCACATATATGGAGTTTGCTTATCAAATTATATCATTCTACTAATAAAAACCCATTAATGTAGGAGATATTGTGGTGAATCAAGTTTCTATTAGTAAATTTATTATTGACAACTTCAAGTTATTTGTATCTCCTTTTGGTTTCCAGAGCAATGGTTTAACATCCTGGGGTCATCTTCTTCATCTTTATCATAAAGAAATGGATCAAAACAATTCTATTTTGAACTTTAAAAAAAATCGTTGCAGCTTGAGAATAGAGACATCCTCAGATGTCATTTTACAGAATTGAGTATCAGGACACTGGAAGTGGCAGAGCTACCTCACAGCAGGACATTTCTGGGCACCGTGTCAGGGGCTGTCAGTTTGGGGAATGCCATGTAGAGTGGAGCCTGGCAGGCAGAGGATGGAGAAGGAAATAGGTAGTACGATGGAAGCTGACAAGCGTGTAATCCAGAATATGATTGCTCTCCCATATTGCCACAGGTAAATGTTATGATCACCTGAGTGACTGGCTAAAGTGTTGGGTGATTGAGATCTTAACAAGAGCAGAGTGACTGTACAGAGAGTGGAGGCTTCATTTTTAACAAGGCCAGAAGGAACTTCTCATTTATATGTGCTGGCCATAACTATAGAAATTGGAAGGAGTTGGAAAATAATAGTAGCTAGCCATTATCTATTGTTTTTCATCTATCTACTGATAGTCTAGTTGCTTTAAAGGGGATAAGATTCAAATCTCACAGGTAACTCACGGGTGGTTTATTAACATTATTTTTTTCATATGGCGAAACTGGAGTGCAGAGAAATGAAGTATAACATGTTCTAGATCACAAAGTTATAACAGGATATAGGTAGAATCTAAAACCAGATGATTAACATGTAAACAATAAAATAATTATATATTCGTATGTGTGTATATTTTGATTTATTTAGCAAAATAAAATTGGAAATTTGTGATGTATATGACCCACATACTTTCATTTATATATTTTTGTTATAAATTGTAAACATCTTTCTTGGTTTATTTTTTCTATTTAAACAGAAAGAGACATGTGTAAGTAATGAATTCGGTTATTTAGTTGAGACATTTCCTAGCAAAGCGTTAAAGATATGGTTTGGCTTCTTTTTGTAAAATGTGAAAAGAAGCAGATACACTAAGATAAAAGGAACTATTGTATGACAGGAGCCAGAATGTGATTTAGAAATTTCTCAGTCTATATGATATACTCTGGGAATTGGGACAAGGTGTGAAGCGATAAAGATTCCAGAGAGATTGGGTGTGTGATTTTCTAACCCAGCCAACTTTGTAGCCAGAGATGTTCCAACATAGATTTGGAGGACTAGAAAGGGGATGAAAAGCAAGATTCCTGGGATGTTGGATGTATGATATGGCTTAACTCTCTTTTGCTGACAGTAGGTGTTATTGTTGGAGTAAAAGAGTGAATGACTCTAGAGATGACTTGGAGAATGGCAAGTCTACCATAGAACCAGATGAAACAGGTCCAATATTCTGGGAAACTTCACCAGCTAGAGAGGACAGAGTCACTGCCCCCAAACAAAGTAAATATAACTCAGAAAACTGGGCCTAGAGTGTGGGTAGAGATGTCACCCCAGGACACATTCAGATGTAAAGACAAACAAGGGACAGATGATCAAGATCATTGGTCATTAAGGAACTGCAAATCAAAACCACAATAAGATAGACCTGAAAATTTACAAGGCTGATAAGTTACAAGAGCTTATCCCCAAAATGATGTTGAGACATGGATTGTCCTTGACTCAATGTTTGTGACCAGGATCCCAGATTTATATGCTGAAACATAATCTCTCCTTCCAACTATATTTCATTTCACTTAATTTGTTTTCGTTATGTTATTAAAAACAAAATTAATAAGGCAAATATTTTGGGTGCTTATAGAATTTACCACTTATTTTATAATTAAGAAAAAAGCGATGTATTTGTATTTAGTATAATTCAATGTTCTCCAATTCATTTTTATCTTTGTTAACACTGGTTGAAAGTTAAAACATTCATAATGGTGGGGTAGAGAAGTGGCTCATTTGCCACGTCCAGCCTGACCTTCAGACGGTCCTTGGCATAAGGAAGTATGGATTGAGAAATAATAGATATGAAAGATATAGACACAGACAAAGAAAAAGAAATGCAAGATAGCTTTGGGAGGATTCTGGGTCAATACCACAGTCTCGACTTTATTCCTAATGGACTTTTTATATACCAACAAGAGGAGTAGCAAAATACAGCCTCCTTTCAAGTAAAAGGTACAAAGTCCTCTTTCAAGGTCAAGGTACAAAGTATAAACAAGTGTAGACCCTTCCTTAATTTTTAAAACACCTGGTAACCGCGCCTTTGGACAAAACATCCTATTATGCAACCTTGTGAGGTAAAGCAAACTTGGACTCTCTGACCCTGAGTCAAGATGAAGTAAGGCCTCACTATGGAGTCTCTGTGGACCCCCACACTCATCCAGTAAAGTATTTGCCTTGTAAACATATAGATGAAATTGATCCTCATTATCCACATAAAAAGTCAGACATAGTGGCCTTTGTTTGTCATTCTGGTGCTAAGGAGACAGACATAGAAAGATCCCTTCGCCTATCTTACAAAGACAGTTTAAACTATTTAATGAGCATTAGGCTAATAAGAAACCTTGTCTCAAAGGAGATGGATACATTCCTAATGATGACACCTGAGGCTCTCCTCTGGCCTCCACACGCTAAAATATATATGAATTGGGACACACATAAATACACACACACACACACACACACACACACAAAGATAAACTAAAAAGCATAGACAATGAGATGGATATTGGGGAAATATTTGCTAACTATTATTTGTGGTGGAGGTGCTAACAAACTGATGTTTAGTAGTCTCTTCCTTTATATACTTTTGGATTGTATTTCTCAATGTTTATGAAGCTCTATGCGAAGCTACCTGATTGGATTTTGTGATAAACGCATTATAGATGAAAATGATGTGTATCCATTTCAGGAGGCATCCACAAACATTCCCCAGTGTAATCTTCCATGGTCTCTTTTCTAGTCCTAGTTTGGATGCAAAGTACTTTCGACAGGTTCCAAAGCCTTACAAGATCACAGAGCTAAGGATTCAATCTAGCTCCTTAAACATTGCTAGGAAGCATCACTTTGTAGGAGGTACATCATTGGAATTGGCTTTGAATGAGAAGGAAAGCAAAGCACTTCCTCATTTTTCTACATCCTATAGATGGATGACATATTCACGTGGTTTTCCGCCCCTGCCTCCATACCATGTCTTCCCTGATATTTTGGGCTTTATTCCTCTGGAATTACATGTTAACATACATCCTTTCTTCCTTAGGTTACTTTTGGTTGTCACAGTAACAGAAAAGTAACTAATAGAGATATAATTGTGATGCGCACTAAATTTTAAATGAGTGCATTGTGTTTCAAAATAAATGTGGTTGGGCTTAAAGGGAAGTGTACAGGAAGTCTAAAACAAGTGGAATTTATTTAGGCCTTATTTTTCTCAATCATTTCTGCTATGTTCTGCCTCCTCTCATTTCCATAATGTTGGAACATAGGAAGGAGACGTGGGTATTAGAGAAGACGATGAGAATGTTCTGAACACATTCAATTGGAAACCAATTTTTAGAGATGATAGATAACAACTGTTTTTAAATTGCTCACAAAGCTTGAATAAACAGAATGGCACATTTGTTGATATATGAATAAGCAGCTAGACATATGTTCAGAAATATTTAAATATTTATTTTCTACAATGTAGTTTAAAAGGACTTTTTTTGTTTGTTTTTATTGAGAAAGCTAAAATTTATCTCATTTTTAATTGACAATGAAAATACTAACTTACTCTAACTTCTACATGGTCCCATAATTGTTTTGTCAAAGGACTGGGTGGCATATTCCTGGGTCTACATATTCCACTTCTGTGTTCCTAGTCACTTGCTTACTTCTTCTTTTCCACAGGGATGCACATTTTAAATGTGTAGTCCTTAGCATGTATGGCCTATTTTTCCTATCTGATACATTGTACGATACCACAGCTTGCTTTCCCAGGCAATGAATCACTCTGAAAGGTTATCTGTCAGTCATACATGCCCCATGGTGACAAGGCCTGAACCACTTAGGCCTTTTAATTTCCTGATGACCAGACATGCAACACAGACAAGCTTGAGATACACTCCGGGATTTCTGCAGAGAATTTCACTGTAGAAATCAATCCACGCAATCAGAGAAGTAACCAGTATGTCAGAGAGAGCTCAAGGCCGGCAGTTAGATACGAGCTTGCTGCCATTTACTTGAGTGTAAATTGGAGACAATTACTTTTCTAGATGTCTTCAATCTCTCACCTATGAAACTGTGATAACTTAGATTATTAAACTTATATAGAGTACAGGTTTATATTTTTAAATAGATGTTGCTTTTTTATTAACAAGTGATCTTTTTATTGCTTGTTTATTTTTATTTGATTTCTGAAATTATAGTTTAGTTACAACATCTCTTCCCTTCCTTTCCTCCAAACCCTCCCATATATCTTTATTTTGTTCTCCTCCACATTAATGCCTCTTTTATCACAGGCATACATGTAAATTAAGATCTGTAGGTGAAAGACTTGAGTTTTCACCAGAGACTTCTTTGGACTTTTAAATACCTAGAATTTCTCCAGAATAGACTTGTCTAGTGGCCAAGTGGCTTCCCGGTAAGAGATGCTCTACTGGAAGTTGAATAATCCAGGGAATCCAAGCTGGGCCTGAAAGCTCATGATGGGAACTTAGTCAAAATTACCACTGTGCTGGGAGAATCTGGCTTAAGGATGTCTTTTGTCTGATGTGCATAATTTAAAAACATGGGCCAGTGAGGTGACACAGCAGAGAAAGACACTTGCCTCTGAACCTGGTCACCCGAGTTCAGCCCCTGGGATGTTATGATCATGTTTCAAAAAATTATCATGATAAAGTTATGATCAACTTTCAAAAAATTATCATCTGACCCACACAAGTGAGGTATAAAATCCACATACCCTCCTATGCCAACAATAAACAAATGTAAAACATTATATATTAGTAAAAAGATTACTATACTAACATTAGATTATATTTAAATATCCTGTGATACCAGGAACAAGCCAACTCTGGCCCTGAATCACAATTTTATCAAAGGAAAGGCTTAAATATTCTTGTGGTCTGCCTGTCCCTCGGACAGGGGCGTGTTTGTTATTCCTGTTGGAGCTGCTGCTCTGCTCTGTAACTGAGCCAAGGAGGATGTGGACTTTGGTGTGGGTCACAGAATGGAGAAGGAAGTAGTTTGGTACAGTTTTAGTGTATAACATGCTTGTGCACTGCTTCCAATTTCACTTAAATATTTCTAATAGTTGGAAATTGTGCTTGTCTACTTCAAAATGTTTTCTAGCAGCAATAAACAAAGTTGTGGTTATATCACTGCCTTTATTTGCATGCATTTTTAGTAACAAATATATATTGATATAGCCTATTTGAAAGGCAATTCATCAATAATTATTAAAATTTGAAACTGATGTTTTTAGATAAAAGGAATATATATATATTATATAGTTGTTCACACTTATTCATAAAACTACTTATACAAGAATATGCAGTGTATAACCATCACCAAATAAACAAACAGTTGTATACTTATTGTGTACATTGTATATAAACCGCTGGTCGTCAGTACTAGTAAAATTCTTCATCAACATTATAGGATGCAATAGGCTGTTACCAAAATGAATTAGGTGCACACGTGCTAAGATAATTATTTTGCCATAATGTAGTATGATATTCAAGGGAAATATTAAATACGAATAAATGTATGTCAGAACTTTTAAAAAAATTACGTGTGTGCCTATATAAATTTGCATGTGTGTGCGCGCTCGTGTGTGTGTGTGTGTGTGTGTGTGTGTGTGT
>CABHPR010135970.1:0-18690 GCA_902168415.1 Peromyscus melanophrys | reverse complement strand
GGGGGGGAGGTCCATGGAGGCTAGAAGAGGGTATGTCAAATCTTTTGGGGATGAAATTACATACAGGTGTTTCTTAGACACCTGATATGAGTGCTAGGATATGAACTCAGATCTTTATGACTGAGCAAAATGTTCTCTTAACCACATAGTTATCTCTGCATCCCCATGGATATATTTTATATTGACCATATACTGTCTAAAAATGCACAAATTGAAACAACTATAGTAAATCTATATTTACTTTTTACTGCACGTATTTTTGGTTGAAAGTTTGAGAATAAGCATTATGTATGTATAATGTTAAACACACACACACACACACACACACACACACACGGAAGAAAAGGCCAATAAATGAAATTGTTTACCAAAATTCTGTCTATTAGATCTCCCTCTACAGATTTCTAGAGTTCTTCACACCCCTCTCAATGATTTTTGGAACATATTCTTGTGTGTCTTATCTTCTATTTAGTTTCTTCATTCTCAATTCCCATGATTTAAATTCCTCCAAAATATTTCTCTCTAGCCCTTGCCTTGTGCAAAGACCAGTACTATCTGTCAAACCCTTTAATGTTAAATTCCAAAATAAAATAAACATATCTCTAGAATCTCAAACATATGTTTGAAACTTTGAAAGTGAACCTTTGATATTTGTTGAAAATAGTCCTAAAGCTTTCTTATATATAGATGCCTATTATACATCAATTCACAAAACCCCAGAATCCAAACCAGCCATCAGCTTTAACATCTTTGACTCTGAAACTCAGCAGTGTTCAATCCTGTTGGTCCCACCTCTGTAACATTTAGTCAGACTCCCTGTGGTCAGTATCTCTGCCCAGGCATCAGGAGGTTTGCTGTTCCTCAGATGCAGCCACTTTTAAAGCCCTTTTTCTACTCACCAGCATTTCCCCATTAACATCACCTGGTCCATTCACACGCATTACAATTACAAACAATTTCTTGTTAAGTATCAGCTCTGTGTAGGCAAATGAATCAAAAGCTGTCTTTCCAGAAAGCTGATCATATGCATTTACCTTTGTCAAAGCTTTAATAGTTTACTGATTTATCCTTAATTGGCCCCAAACCTTGTGACATTGATGTAGCCCTTTTCTGTTTTACCACGTTTTCTATAATACAATCCAATATTTTAAACAAAACACTAGTTAGGTAGCATTTTTTCAAATAAATCGCTGAAGAGACTATGTCCACATCTCCTTCCTCTAGGCTGTTGCACCTAAGTCCATAACTTCATCAACAATCATAAAAAACATCACCAGGCAGTTTTGTTAGCAGTTGGCCCTAACTCAGCCTTACACCTGCTCTGGCCATTCCTATTCATTTTCATTCATACCTTAAATGAAACCGAGTAATCCTAAATTGGTTTAAAGCATGTGTCTGAAGGATGAGCACACTGGCAATTCACCACGTCAGCCACAAATGAGCAAAAATGTTGATGAAATCAGTTTCTTTTCTTAAGAAGGAGCAAGAGCAGCCAACCACAAAACTCCTTTTCTAGCCAAATGCATGTCCATAATTCAGCCATTCTCCTATGTGCTTCCCTTTGCTGATCAATGGCTATTCTGACCTCTGCAAAAACCTTCATCTTCTCATCTTCATGACCAACAACACCTAGATCACCTTAAATTTCCCTTGCAATCTACCTTTCCATCCACCTTCCAACATTATTCCATTATTCCATATTTTTACTTTGGCAACATCATTGATTTTGATGACACGTTGTATATGAACATTATTGCTCTGCCAATTTTTTCTAGTGATTTGAATACAAGCCTAATTTTCATAATTTATTATGTCCACATTCTTCCTAAGGATAGTTTCTTGCATACTATATATTTTAAAGTAAGTTAAGAAAAATAGCTTTTGTTAGAACATGAGCTAAATTTAAATGAATTTCATTCAATCAGACATTGTCTTCTTAACTAATATATCTTGTGGGTTCTTTCCTTCCTAATTAAGAATTGTATATATGCTTAGTGATTTGAATTTTATCTGGTAACTCCAATTAAAATTATAATAAAAACCAAGAGTTTTGTTATAGGTTTTTTTTGCTCCAGTTCTATAAAGAATGACACCAACCATTTATTAAATTTGAATATAACAAGTATTTTTAAATGAAGGCTTTGATAGAATTTTCAGTTACATCTTTCCTAAATCACTTTCACCATGAGAAAGTATTTTAATGAAGAGGCAAATTTTACAAAAAAAAACTATCCACATTTTCCAGGGCAGCTATTTAAAAATAACATTCACATGTGCCAATATATGAGTGTGTGTGTGTGTGTGTGTGTGTGTGTGTGTGTGTGTATGTGCATATGTGTGTGTGTGTGTGTAGGGGGAGGACCCAAAATATTTTGCTGCAATCTAATGACCTTTAAAAGACAGAACTCTATAAGCTTGCCTAAATTAGGAAAGATGCTTTCATGAAACCATCTAGATTTAAATTCTGATGCACCTCTGCAGTCTTAAAAGATGAAAGAAAGAGATGTCCAGCAGAAACATCAGCACATGTCTCTAAGTATGTCTATAAAGCAGAAATCGTTAGGGAATTATATTTGTGCTGCTTCTCAGTATAACAGCCTCATATGCCCTGTTTCCGTACAGTATAGTTAGGAGCCCACATTGTTCTCTTAGAGGTGACATTGTTATCATGTTCTTAATCTTTACGATGGAAGGTGGTCAAAATGAGAAAGAGAAGATGTCCCAGAAAATTGAAGATGTGAGGTCACAAAAGAGCCTTGGTCAATTGTTTGGAAAGAAACAGTATTTTTTTATTATTATTATCAAAAGAGAAATGAGGCAGAAAAATGAAGAATTTTCCTTGAGACTGAAAGAAATGTCATGGTAAATAGCTCAAGAGGCAGACTAAGCTAGAATGAAGGTCTACATTTTGTACAACACAAGTAAATAACATAATCTCTAGAAATTTCATCAGATGCATAATGCATAAAACCCAAGACATCTAAGCAAAAGTAGTTAGGATTGCTAAGGGTGGGAATTCATATAAAGTACATTTTATGCTGAACCACTCTAAAACTGTTGGTGCTATTTTACTATTGAGAACTTCAAGTACCCTGTAGTGGCAGCAGTCAAAAGGAAACTGACTTACTCCCCTTGGCTTCTTCTAAGAGAGGTTTATCCAAGAGTAGGTGCCATCCAGGGATCCAGTGCTGGCCATCAAAACATGAAAGGAAGTAGACAGACACTTCTGAATCTCAGAAAGTCACTCTTCACTTGGAATGTGAGCAGAGAAACATGCGACTGTGATCACATCTGTTGACACAAGGCATCATTTGGGAAAGCAGCCTTGGGAAGGATTCAAGAAGGAGCCAAGGTTGAACTGTAAGTGAACGTCCTTCAGACCATCATTAAGCCACCAGTAAGCTTCCCTACATCATGGGTTTGGGCAATGAGAGTCAATATATTTCCTTCATTTTTAAAGCTGCTTTGAGTTTTCTTTTCGATTTGCTTCCACTAGATATACTGTATGCTCCTTTGTGAACTGATATCCCTAATGATTTCTGTTTGCTAACCATTTACTAGAGCTGCAGATGACTGAATGGCATGTCTTTGAGCAGTCCTGATATTTGTGTCACCTAACTTTCTTAAAACCTCATTTCTAAGTAATACTTCCTGACTGTGTCTGCAAAAACAAAGAACAAGATGACATTTCATCACATTTCCAATCTAGCCTTGTCCCTCCATAGCCCAGTTATCATTTATGCTGACAGTTTCTAAATCCTCTCTAGACAAGAATATATTTTGATTTCCAAAGTTATACATTTAGCTGTCTCCTAAGAGATCTTTACTTGTGATTTCACACCTTAAGTCTAGGATACAAAAATCAGGTATTATTTTTCCCCACAAAGCCTAATTTCTCTTTCCTTATCCGCTTCTTAGTCAGTGATATTGTAATTCAAACCACATTATTCTATAATCTTCCTGACTCCTTCATGTCACCAGTCTTCAATAATGTCCAAGCTCTGTTGATTATATTAGCATATGTATCATTTACCACTGTAATCTTTCCTGAATTTTCATACATCCATTGAAGGCAAGCTTTCATCATTTTTGATCTAGCTATCAAAATATGCTTCTAATTCATCACAATCTCCAGGTTCCTTTCATTTGAACTTTTCCTATGCATAGCTGCTGGAGCGTATACTTTTTCCTCCTCAAACTGCTTGCCATGTCATTTTCTGTAGCATGTTCCTTGATGAAAATTACCTAAATGACTACAGGTTTTTAAACTCATTCTCCTCACCAACTAGCTTTACAAACATTTCCACAGGATTTTCCCATTCAAGTTTCCAAACTATGTTTCTTGGTTAATAACTCTCTCTAGTCATCACTCTATTAGGTTACCCATACTATTTAATTACCTCCCTTCTCCTACTAGGCATCAAGGTCTTATTTATCTTGAACATACAGCACCTAGCTATGTGGACACCATTAAGTGATAGTTTAAGCTTATGTATAATGATGTTGAGTAAATGAATGGAAAATTTCAAAACTTGTTAGAAATGATAGCAAAATGGATACTAAACTACTAAGAAAGAACAATCTGAGTGGTGTTCATCTACTGACAAAAGAAATTGAAAAAATAACCCTAAAATTTGGCCTTCTAAATACCAATAAACCAAAATATCCAATCATTAAATGGGCTAATGAACACACAGCTCTCAGAGAAGGAGTACACATAGCTGATACACATACAAAAGACATTCAACAACCTTAGCCATCAGGGAAATGCAAAATAAAGTTTCAATTGAGATTTCATCTCATTTTACCCCAAATGATTGTCATTAAGAAAACAAGTCATAACAAACACTGGTAAAATTGAGGGGAAAGAGCCGTTCTACAGGGTGGAGAATGGAAGTTAGGTAAGCCAGTATGGAATTCAGTATAGAGGTTACAAAACTAAAAACAGAACTGCCCCAGCTAGTTAACCCTCTGCAGCAAGGAGCTAGGGGAGGGCTGGTTTTCCTGCCTTCACACCCTCAGGGTCGGCTCACCCACAACCACACCACCAGGGTCAACTTTACTCTGTTGCCGAGGGGAGGTGCAGGGGCCACTCTCCTGAGTGCTGCTGCTGGTGAGGGGCAGAGACAGCTCTCCTGATCTCATTATCTCAGGGCCAGCTCTCCCACCTTCTACAGGCCGTGTGGGAGGGCACCTCTCTCTCTTGCCAATGCCACCATAAGGCAGATGAGGGGTGGGCCAAGATCTCCAATCCTTAGCTGACATATGTCCCAGCTATTTATGATTTCCAGTTACATTCTCAAAGACTCTAAATCAACATACCATTGAGATACTTGCACATTTATGTTTATCACAGCACTATTGATAGCCAAATTCTGTAATCAACCTAGGTGTCCATCATCAGAAGAATGAGTAAAGAAAATGTGGTATGTGTGCACAAGGGTGTTTTATTCATAAATACTTTATATGAAACAAAATTTGTAAGCAGAACAAGTTGTAAGTGTCTGGACTGACAAGTAGGTAAATTATTGATTCTTACTCTTTTTTTAAAGTTATTTTGTGTGTATGTGCCCATCTGTGGGAATTCAAGTGTGAGTGCGAGTACCAGTTGAGTATAGAAAGGGTGCTAGATTCCCTGAAGCTGATGTGTAGAACAGCTGTGAGCTGTTCACTGTGGCTGTTGAGACTAGAACTCAGGTCCCCTGCAAGACCAGGACATGCTCATAACCACTGAGCATCTCAAGCAAAAAAAATTATTGGATTTTAATGACTAATGAAATGTGGGAATATAAATATCACTTGATAATTTTTGTAAATTACACTTTTTGACAGCATAACTAATCAAGTGATATTTATCTGTCAAATTAAGCAGCTAGGCTATTTCCCAGAAAATACCAACAGAAGGTATCAACAACTCACATTTGAGGAAGGACAACATCATCAATAAATGGTACTAGGAAACAAGGTATGAATAAACAGAAGAATTGAACTAGATACTATCTCTCATTGTATAAATCATACCAAAAATGTGTTAGAAACCCAAGTATAACTTTCAAATACATTAAAACACAAGAAAACACAGGGGGAAACAATGAAAGATATTTTGGAATGAGAGCAGTGAGTTTTTTTATTGATGTGAAAGCATAAGCATTTAATGCAAAATAGACAAGTGGGATTTTATCAAACTAAGACGACTGCCTGGCAATGGGAAATCACACTGAAGAGATGACCTAGTAGACCATTGAATGTGATGCCTGTTTGCAATCATTGTGTTGGAGAAGAAGTGTCATATATCAAGAGCACTTAAAAACTCATCAGTATAAAACAAATATTTAAAATACACAATTTCTATGAATAGACACTGCTTGAGAGAACAAACATTATAACCACAAGTTTATAAAAATACTCAAAATCACTCATCATGAAGAAAATGCAAGTATGACCATGATGTTCTGTCTTCTGAGTCCCATTAGAATGTCTATTTTTTTTTTAAAAAAGCAAAAATAAAACCAGTCAACTGATCAAACAACATGAACACAAAAACTGATAGCAAGGATGTGAAGTAAAAGGAACATTTAACAATGTTGGTGGGGGTGTAAATTAGTAAAGTCAGTCTGTAAAAAAAAAAATACATTGCCCAAAGAAATAAAATACATGTAGTTCTATCGTATGACTCACTGCTAGGTAGACATCCAAAAAAAAAAAAAAAAAAGATAACAGCTTATCAGAAAGAGGCCATCACTTGAATCACCCAAAGTATCTCAGTACAGATGGCTAGGGAAAATTAGATATACATACAAAAGCATCATTCAGTCATTAAGCCTATTTTCATTCATATATGTAGAAATTAAAACAATTGCCCTCCAAGAAGAAGAGGCTAGTAGTGATTTCTAGAAGGTAGGGAAGGTAGTGAGGAGAGAAGGTATAGGGTTTGGATAATAAGTACTAAAATATAGTTAAGGGTGAGGGTAAACTCTAATGTTCACAGCACAGTAGGATAGCCAAAATTTATAGCACACCACTCACATATTTATGTCATACTATCTATGGTCATAGTATTTATTATCTATATTTATAATATACTATCTACGGTCATAGTATTTATTATCTATATTTGTAATATACTATTTATGTTATTTATTATGGCAAACTAGATGGCAAGGTTCTAAGACTCCAAACAAAGAAACAGCAAGGAGAGAGAAATGGTAATTACCTTAATTTGGTCATTATACATTGCACACATATATTAAATTATCGTGCAGTGCTCCGTAATATACACAATTATTTTGTCAAATAAACAAAACAAATAGGATTCTCATTTTCAAAGCATATTTAGAGATTAAATTCAAACTCCCCAAGGAAACAGTACCATTGTTTATTCCAGAAACATATTTCTTTGATAAGATGTCAATAAATAACTTCTATGAATCTACTTAGACAAATATAATCAGTTAGCCTCACTATAATTATTTTGGTGATCAATACAAACAAAATGCCCCGAGTTCAAAGTGTTTACATGCTGATATTAGCTAACATCAACCCCAACTTCCTTGTTCTTTCAATCTAACGGCCATAGATACACATACACAGACTCACTACACACACGGTCCAGAGAGACTTCTGGATCATATTCACATTATCACCTTTAAGCAATGCTAATCAAAAAAATTATGTAATTGATAATTAATATGCTTTTTGTATTGATCTGTCCACGAAAAAAAATGTCCACTGCTGTTATTCAACGTTAGTAATGCATTAGGTTAAGAAAAATGTCACTTATTTTAATAATTAGAATCATACTCATTTTTGTAAAGCTACATGTAAAATACCATTAAAAGCAATCAGTTAATTCTTTATGACTTCAACTTGTATTTACATTATCAAATCTTGTGATGAATGATGGTGTTTGGATGATGGTATCAAAGTATTTGCTGCTGTCACATAACAATGGGAGTGTTCGAGACACTTGACTACTTTGTGGTAGCTGTTAATTGTCTGTGTAATGCAGAAGCTGGTCCTTAAACCAAGCTGACAGAGTTAAGAACTGAATGTCTGGAATAGTGATTCATATCCAGCTTTCTCTATGTGTTTGAATTCACCATGGTAACCAGGAATTGCTTATATAACAATTATAAAAGCTGTAGAGCTAATGTTTCATTATCTTGATTATTTTTATTATGTTTCCATTCATACTCTATAACTTCCTTCTTGTCCATCACTATCAGCAAAGGCATAGGCTGTGCTTACTTTACATAACTTAATCAAAGCATTAATATAAACATAATTTTTATGTCATTATTTTAACTCTAAAATTCTTTGAGAGGCTACAGTATTCAAACTACTGATAGTTGATATTTACATGATGATAATTGTATTTAATTTTATTTTTGTAATTTGTTGTTACTTTTCTTTAGTGGTTTTAAATGTGTACTTTAAAACATCACACATAAACACACGTGTGTGTGCTTATATATATATATATATTTACTTTTGTTAAACAGCAGAAAACACTTATACTACAAGAAAGAAATAAATGTATATTTTGCTTACTCTAACCTGTCAACAATAGGAAAAAAAAAGAGCAGAGATATATTTCAATTGATTTACTCCCAGGTCACATTTTATGATTTTTCTTCCGGGCACTCTTAAAATGATCTCCCTACTTCAAATTTTTATCACATTTTTGTGCTCCAAAATTTAATGTCTCTCCATTATCTATATTATTTGTATCAAATTTTGACCTGATATGCAATACCTTACATAACGTGGTCACTTCTCTGCATTCTATTTTTCAACCTTAAAGCTTTACCTAGGATAATTTTTTTATTTTAAAAATAAATGAACTATAAACATGGAGAACTTACTGAGCCAAGCTAACTATCTTTGTTATATCATCAAGTTGACATGAGACATAGAAACCAAGTTTAGGAAAGCAAGGTAGGGACCTGCAAACCATGTGCAGTGGTTCGCAACCTTCCTAATGCTGTGGTCCATTGATACCTTCATGTTATGGTGACCTCAGCCATATTCTCATTGCTACTTTATAACTATAACTGTAATTGTACTACTGTTATGAATTGTAATATAAATATCTGACATGCAGCATATGATATGGAACCCCTGTGAAAGGGTTACTTTACCCCCAAAGAGTTGTGACCCACACATTGAGAACCACTGATGTAGAAAAAGCCTATTGCAATTGGTCTTCAGCTTTAGAAGGTTCTATGCAGTATGCATGAAGAACACTGTATATAACACAGCCAACAGATTTAAGAAAGACTATTCTCTGTCCACTTCATACCTTCACAGTTGAATCCTCTTTATGCAAAAAAAATAATAAAATAAAAATCAAAAAACAACCCTCTTCAAGTACAGACAGCCAACATCTGACAATTGTTAATAATGATGAGAAAGAAACCAGGCAGAAACATTTACATGCCTTCAGTGTAAAACTTCAAAACAACTTACCATGAAACAGATTAGGCAAGATGGCTACTAAGTTGGGTCCTCCTGTGGTTCTCCACATGTTGAACACCAAAATTACTTTCCTAGGAAGAAATGAAACCAAGTGGGGGGGGGGTCTGTCCATTCTGCTTGTCTTCCATCAGCAGAATGAAAGGCCAGTTAAAGGAGGCAATGAAGAGTTTCCCATGTCACATCTCCAAACCCAACCATCTCAGCATGAACAGAAATGTCTCTTGTATTAGAGGAGACAAAGTTCAGGACTTAGATATTGTGATTTGTTTATATTGAATGTAAACTTGACAGGCTCTAGAATCACTCTCTAGTCAGATTTGTGATGAATTTTCTAGGTTCAATGAAGTGGGAAGACCCACTGTGATGGTGAGTGGCACCATTTCATGGAGTGAGGTTCGACGCTGCAGGAAAAAGAAAACTAGTTGAGCATCAGCCTTCGCTGCTCTCTGCTTCTCCACAGTGGATGCAATGTGACCAGCCACCTTATATGACTGCTGCATGACTTCCTCATAGTGATGGACTACATCCCTCCAAGTGTAAGGGAAAATTAACCTTTCACTCTTTAAGTGGCTCCTTGTCAGGTGTTTGGCCACAGTCATGAGAAAGCTAAGTACCCATGACATGAAACAAACTCACTACCTGCCCTGCTCAGGATAAACCCAATGCTAAAAAACCTACTGGAACAACACTTGTCTGCAAAACTGTTTTGAACTGCCAAGCAAGCCACAAAATTGCTTAGATTACATTGTCCTTAAGCTCAGAATGTAGAGCTAAGGGCAAAGTTGCCCTTAGTGTGGAGCAGGGCATGATGGCCATCACAGAACCCTGTGTCAACAGAGCTCGGTGTCAGGCCTGTAATAATGAGAAAAACTGACAGAAACCAAAGACCTCTTATTACAGGCCAGAGCTTACAAACGTAACTCTCAAGTGGTCCCAGCATCAGACATAAACATCAGTACGTCCATGATGTGATACTGTATAGTCCCTACAACTGTGAAACTCAGGGGAGGCCCATCTTTGTGTCTGATTAGGTGGCCACAGATATGTTTCACCAAGAACATCTTGCAGTTCTACTTGGTAGAACCAGGCAGTGAGCCCTAGACTGCCCTGGAACTTAGAGTTGAGGTGTTGAAACCTATACTAGACAGGTCTTAATGGCCCCTATTCTCAGACTTGAATATGGATACACATAAAGGAAAATCATTTGTGCTCAGGGAATATATACAGTCCTGCTATTGGAACTTATATATCAGCTGCAATCACCTGTGGCCGGCCCAAAAGTTTGGAAGATCGATCCTGCTTTAGGGAAGTGTGGGTCTTGAGTTCTACCCCAGAGTGGTGTTGCTCATAGCAGACTGTGGGCCCAGATCATGACACACCTTTTCACAAGTAAGAACATCAGATCCTGGGACCAATTCTTCTAATTTAATTCTGCCCACAGACAGGAAGATTTCTAATGTGTAACCACAGACCAGTCAGTAATTGTGGATGAGGCATCTGGAACTATCTCTGGCTCCAAGGAGAAGTATGTGGTACAGACAACTCTTTTAAAGCAAGACACTGACTAATATGTTTGAGGCAAGTCTGGTCTTAGAATTCTCCCTAGCACTCAAATAGTGAAAATATACCAAGAGCAGGCTGCTAAAAATTTGTACCTGGGTACCATCCAATACTGAAATAATAGATATAAAACTTTAGGGGATACAACCATAGGATAAGAAAAAAAAATACTTAGCAAGTAATTCAGATAGACACTTTAAAAAAGATATGCCAGAAACACCTATATATTTTTATCTATCGAATATATATATGTATATATATTTCACCAGTTATCCAATGCCCAGGTCATGCCACATCAAGCAGCAAAAGTTTTAAGGAAGCCCTTACCTCACCTAATAGGCAAAATATGTAGTCAGAAGTTGACCAGATAGTCAACAGCATGGGAGAACTCTCAGGTAACATAAAAGAGTTCTTTTGGTAGCCTGATGCTCTAAAACAGGCATTTTACCCATCAGAGAGAAATTTTAGCAAAAATTGAAATAATTTTTTAAAATCTTATAAAAATTCTAAGGCTGAAAATTTTGCTCGCCAAATTAAGAATGCATGACAAGACATCAATACCAAGGCAAACAAAAAGAATTAGTGAGCTCCAGAGGCAGCCTGCTTGAAAATACACAGATGGGGAGAAAAGAAAGCAAAAATAATAAAGATAAATGAAGAATACTTACAGTAAATCTGGGATATTATTAAAAGTGCAAATGTTTTGACTACTGGGGAACAGTAAGGACTTGAAAAATGCTAACAGGATAAAAGTACTACATAAAAATTAATGAAAAAAACTCCCAAACCTGGAAAAGTTACAAATATCAAGATGTAGGGGACAGTCAGAGTAATCAGTCAAAATTAACCCTCCTAAGTCTACATCAACTCATAATTAAGCCCAAAACTAAAGACTCGAGAGACTACAAGAATAATACACAATGTTCCCCTTTAACCTGATATTAGGCTTTTAGCAATAACTTTATAGGCTTTGACTTCTCACATAACTGAAGGAAAAGAGCTAACCAATGAGAATTTTGTACTCAGCTAATCTGTCCTTTAGAAATGAAGAAAAGATAATAAATTCCTATACAGATAAAAGCTAAGAGGCTATATATCTATCAGACCTGTTCTACAAGAAATGTTATAGAGTGCTTCCAACAGAATTTAAGTATTAATGAGTTAGCGAAACTATAAAACTTGTTTCTAAGAATAACTATATAAACACATTCAGAATTTTCTAATATTGTAAGTGTAATGAATCAACCATTTATATCTTTAGTATGTAAATAAAATACAAGCCAATTAAAATAATAACCAAACTGTTGGAAGGAAGGATTAAAAGTACAGTGTTTTCCTACCGGTATGTGTACCAGGCTTTTTCTTTTAGGATACCAACCAACTCCTAAACCATGACACAGAGACTTACTAGTTTTGAATGCTTGGCCTAGTTTAGGCATGTTTCTGACTAGCTCTTTTAACTTAAGTTAACCTGCTGCTCTTTATCCACCCTTTGCTTCTGGGCTTTTTACCTTTCTTCCTTCTGTATTTCTTACTTTCACTGCTTCTCTATGTCTGGCTGGCTGACGACTGCTTGGCTTCTGGCCCCAGCCATCTCCCTCGTTCTCTCCTCCTCCTCCTCCTTCTTCTCTAGTTCCTTCTCCTCTTCTTCTTAAACCTAGATTTATCCTCCTATTTATTCTCTCTGCCTGCTAGTCCCGCCTATCCTTTCTCCTGCCTAGCTATTGGTCATTCAGCTCTCTATTGGACCAATGAGGTGCCTGAGGCAGGCAAGGTGGAACAGATGCAACATATCTTTATATCATTAAACACACATCCTTACATTGTTAAGCAAATGCAGCATAAGCAAAAGTAACACATCTTTACACAGTTAAAGCAATATTCTGCAGCGTAAACAAACACAACACATCTTTACCTAGTTAAAATAATACTCTACAACAAGTATGTTTCTTTTAGTTGTGCCTTGTCTTCTCTTTCTAGTTGTATTATGTTGCTATAGTCTCAATGCCACTTATTATAATCAAAAAATATTTTGGTCAGCTTCACCTTAACTACGAAGCAAAAATGTAGAGTAGACAAACTAAACAGAATGAGCAAGTAATGAAATAAACGTACTAAAATAAGTCATTTAATTGCATAGGAAGAATGTAATATATGGAAAGAACCTACAACCAATATAAAAGAGACTATACAATATCAATAGTAAGCTGCTGCCTTTTGTTAATTACTTTTACTATAAAGTAATTCTTCAATTAAAAGATACAGAGTGAGTGAATGAATTGGAACTAACAGACCTAACTGTGTGTTGCTTGCAATAAAACTATTCTACTTGTAAGATGACAAGAAATTTCACCGTGATAGATACTAAGGATTAGAATAAGATGTTCCCTATAAATGGCAATTAGAAAATATGAGCAGACGTCTCACACATATCATATTAAAATGGCCTTTAAGAAAAAGTGGATCAAAGATATGAGGAATGTCACTGCAAAATAATAATATGATCAGTCATCAGGAGAAATACCCCTAATTAAATAAGCACTAGATATCACAGCAAACATATAAAGTAAATATTAACAGAGTAAAAGAATTAGATTTTGATTCACTAATAGTTGTAAACTTTATCATCCCATTTTCAGCAATGAGGCGTCAATACAATATCGACAAGGCAACAACAGCTAAATTTCAACCTAGACCAAGTGTACCTGATAAATACCTATAGAGCATTCTGCCAGAAGCTACTCTTCTTTGTTTCTGTTGCTGCAGTAAAATAGTCTTAAAAACTGAAAGATGCATGTTTCAGCTTACAATTCCATGTCATAATTCATCATTGTGGAGAAGGTACCGGATGTCTGTTTGTTTGTGTTCAGTTGAAATAACTTATTAAGATAATAGCTCATTGAGACTCTCCTCTAAAGTGCTTCTAGGTTGTGCTAAGTTGACATAGCTAATTATCACAGCTTCCAGTATACATTTTTCTCTTCACTGCATGTAACATTCTCCATAGCAGCGCATATTCTAAGTCACAGACAAGTCACACAAATATTAGGAATTGAAATCATTTCACGCTTACTCTATGGAAACAATGCGATAAAAACCAGAAAGCAACACCAAGATGTCTTAGTGTGCTTTCTGTGACTATGATGAAACACTGACCAAAATCAACTGAGGAATTTATTTGGCTTATAGGTTACAGTCATTATCCACAGAAGCCAAGGCAGGAACTTGAGGCAGAAACTAAAGCAGAAACCATGGAGGAATATTGCTAACCGGCTTTCTTTCAGAAACTTTCTGATACAGCCCAGGCATAATTAGAAATAAAAAACAACCCACACAAAATGTGCAATTATGTTACAATCCCAGAAAATAAAAAGAGAAGAGAAAAGAAAATGCTCCACAGACATGCCCAGAGCCCAGTCTGACTGAGGTGGTTCCACAAATGAGAACTTTTTCTTGGTGTGTCAAGTTGATAGCCAGAGTAATCCATGCAGTGTGTGTGTGTGTGTGTGTGTGTGTGTGTGTGTGTGTGTGTTCTATTGATCACCAGATCAAGAAAGAACTCAAGAAAGAGATTAAAAACATGCCTCCCCGGGCGGTGGTGGCGCATGCCTTTAATCCCAGCACTCGGGAGGCAGAGGCAGGCGGATCTCTGTGAGTTCGAGGCCAGCCTGGGCTACCAAGTGAGTTCCAGGAAAGGCTCCAAAGCTACACAGAGAAACCCTGTCTTGAAAAACCAAAAAAAAAAAGCCTCAAAATACTCCAAAATATATGAGGTACAGCAAAAATAGCACTAAAAAAGGTTTCTATCCATCAATTCCCTCATCAAAAAGAAAACTTTCAAACCATCTATCTTAACCTCTCAATGAATCAGAAAAATAGGAACAAACTACAACAATCCTAATGGAAGAAAAGAAAAAAGAGCTAGAGTAGAAATGTATGAAACAGCGTCTAAAAACAACATGAAAGACTAACACATGCAGCAGCTGGGTCTTTGACTAGGTAACTATTACACATAAACACGCTTGATTAAACCAAGAAATACATAGAGAAGACTCAAGCTCACAAAAGACAGGGGAGGAATTTTAATTGATGGCCCAGAAATAGAAAAGATACCTTTAAAGGTCTGTATGAACAATTGCACATCAATAAATCTTATAACCTACAAGAAATAGATTTTTAGACACATACACTTTAAATCATGAAATACACTACTTGGACAGACCAGTAACAAGCCATAAAATTGAATCAGTAAGAAAAATTTCCCATTAAATGCCAGGGCCAGATGGCTTCATTGCTCAATTCTATCAAGCATAGAAAAATAATAATGTCAACTTTAAGTTTTTTTTTTTAAGAAATAGGAAGACTCCTTCAAAACAAGTTCTCTAAGACCAATATTGTTATATCAAAGATGAAGTTCAATATCCTTGAAAAACACAGAGATAGAATCCATAAGAAAATACTAGCAATTCCAACATTGCATTAAAATGACTGCTCATTATAGTCCAATAGGATTCATCACAAAGCTGTAAAGATATTCAATATGCAAAAATCAATAGCCACAGTGCCCAACATTAAAAGAATGATGGAAACAAGCATATGACTATCATAACAGATGCCAGAGGATCATTTGATAACATTTAACATCTTTCATGCTAAAAAAGAAAGCTGAAAGTCTAGGTGAAGTAGAAATGCACATCTATATAATAAAGGCTATTTATAGCAACCAAAGTCTAACTTCATGCTAAAGAAAAAAAGCTGAAAACTCTTACCAAAATCTATGCCACAAAATTATTAGAATTAATAAAAGAACACAGTAAAGTTTCAGGTTATAAAGCAATACAAATCAGGGAGCCAAAGGATAACACACACTGTCTAATCTTATTTTTACATACATGATTAATTAGGATGGTCTTTATCAGAGTCTAGTGTAGGTATGGAAATAAGGAAGATGAGGCTGATCAATGTGTATTACGAGCAAGATTAGGTATGCTGTTAGAAAATAGGAGTGTGGTAAGAAAAATACAGTGCACATGTTAAAAAGAGAGTAAAAATATGGATGGCAGCTGGGCGGTGGTGGCGCACGCCTTTAATCCCAGCACTCGGGAGGCAGAGCCAGGTGGATCTCTGTGAGTTCGAGGCCAGCCTGGTCTCCCAAGCGAGTTCCAGGAAAGGCGCAAAGCTACACAGAGAAACCCTGTCTCGAAAAACCAAAAAAAAAAAAAATATATGGATGGCAAACATTTGAGGAAATAAAATTGAAGCTGATTTGAACAATATGAGTTATATACATAATTGAAACATGGTGCCTTATTAATATGTTCACTTTTATGTTTTTTGTGTGAGTCACAGATGAATTTAGAAAACTTTAAGAACAAAATAATTGCAGGTTTCATAAGAAGACACACAACATGAGCAAAACTGGCAAAACACTAATGAAAAGTTTACTTTTATGAACCAAATTGGTTTAGAATCAGGCTTGTGGTAAAGAATAGCAGGGAGACAGCTGAAAATAACATCTAAGAAATCATGAGGGAACTCCGAGAATACTCAAATCATTTCAATTCATTTCAACAGATATGCCCTGCGGTCTGCTGGAAAGATTGGCTGATCTGTTTCGACTTGACACTGGACTTGTCAGGATTGTCTCATAAAGTCAGCTCCTAGCTTTTACTTCTGGGAAGAAGTAGAAATACGTGCTTGTTTTGGTACCAGATTATAAATAAATAAATAATGAGTTAAAGTTGCCCATTGATAACTGTCTCCTTAACGTAATAATGAACCTACAAATCTAGAACCATTTAAAAGGAGAAGATTGCCAACAGAGTCCCAGATCCTCTACTCCTAGGAGTGACCACTTTTCTGAGATGCTACAATCTATCTCATTTTATTACATATATGCTACATATATCTCATAAACTGAGTAGAGGATGATTTAAATTTTTTTTCTAGAGTCACATCATGCATGGTAACATCTGGTAAAGAAGAGAACAGAAAACCCGAGTTGAATACCTGGTCCCAGCTTATAGTATTTTCTACCTGACTGGATCAGTGAAGTTAGTTGATGTTTAAGCTATGAATTCCTTCAAATCTGTCTGCTGAAGGAATTATTTCCTGAACAATAAGCTCATGGTGGTAAATCTGTTCACATGAGTGAAAAAGGAAAAAGAAAAGGAAGAAAATACATTTATTTAATTAACCAGAAAAAAAGAAGTAAAAGTAATTGAAAAGGAGAGTAATTTGGACATATTATTATAGTCACTTGAAATGTTCAGAATAATTTTAATGATAACTGAATTATTTACAAGCTGATGTAGTAGCTTTCTGCATATGTGAAAAAGGAGTGCTCTTGTTATAAAATGATCTTAAGCACCTCAGAATTGCTAAATCTAAAAATATTTATTTCAGCATATTAAACTTTATCATTCCATAAGGGTTTCTGAGTTTGATGAAACATAAATTAAGCCTATTTGATTTTTATGCATACATTCTTGTAAGTCTTAGCTGGATTTATGCCTCAGGGTTCTAGTCAAAGATCAATTAAAAACATAAACCATCTGATCTAAGGATGTCATCTGAGACATAGTCCATTTGCAGATCCCACATGAATGTTTTTTTGGAACTCTGCTTACCACTATGGATTTCTTTAGTCAAAATTTGTATTATCTCTGTAAAGAATTCAAACCACCTCAGTATGAAATATTCACATTAAAATAGTAACTGTTTACAACAGCCCTGGTGAGTTTTGCTGCTTTGTTCGGCAGAAAGACTGGAGACATTAGGAAAGGAAGTGACTGTTTAATCCCAGGACATTCTCTAGGACTTGAGGGGGTTCACTCCAGAAATAAACAGTATTTGTCACAGTTCATTTCCCTGTTGCTTCTTTAGGGAAATAGATGTGACACTTCAGTGCCAACACAGGGGAAAAAAGCCATGTGAATAAAGAGAAATTACTCTACTTTCAGATGCACAGTGGACCCAGATGTCATATGACCTAAAGAGACATGTCAACTGGAGTTCATCTTCCTGCGCCCACCTCTTCACTGAGTACTGACCTGCTGTTCTTGAGGATGTCTGTAAAAGAGGAGCTTTGGTGTACCTTCAGGAGAATATTTTGAACTGAAAATTCAGTAGATTCAATTCTAGCTTCTCATACCTAGTTACAAAAGAGATACTTCCAGAATTAGATTGAGGGCAACAGAGGATAGAAAAATGAAAATGGCATTTGAGACAATTAGTTCCTAACTGTTTGCACCTTTTAATCTTAATGTAAGCATTTGATAGTTGCTAAAATTATTTTCCAATATTAAAAACATTGTTTTATTATTTTGTGTGTATAAGTGCTTGCCTGCATGCTTGTTTGTACACTACACGCATTCTAGGTGCCCATGGAGGCTAGAAGAAGATGTTGCTTTCCCCTGGGACTGGAGTTAAAGATGACTGTGAGCTGCCATTTGGATCCTGGGAATCAAACTCCAGTCCTCTGGAAGAGTAGCAAGTGCTCTTAACCATTTTAGCCATCTCTCCACCTCCTCTTAACATTTAATAATCAGATTTTATGGTTTCTATATTATTCATCATATCATGGTGATAAGTTGTATATGATTTGCCCATGTTATTTCATATATATCATCATAACCTATTTGCTTTGTAATT
>CABHPR010135969.1:60036-87966 GCA_902168415.1 Peromyscus melanophrys | reverse complement strand
GCCCAACGCTTGTTTCCATCTCTGCCCCATGCCTCCTGGTGAGGGTGCTCTTCTTACCTAAGGAAGTCTATGTCAGAGCTGTGGACATCCTGGTCCTACCTACAGTCACCTTCATCTCTCCAAGGGGAATCAGCATCTGGATGGCATTGTCCCCTTGCCCCACTCAAGGGCATCTCACTTCCTTAACCACACTGTCCCAACAGCCTGCACCATTTCCTAACACTGCTTGCAGTTCATCACCCTGGAGACAGGTTAGTGATGAAGTACTTTCTCACAGCAATGGGACACGCAGAGAGAATAGTGGAAGACACGAAAGGCACTGAATGTTGAGTGTACTTCTAAAAGCCAGTTTATCTGAAATTATGTTTGCAATTTTTTGTTTTCTTCATGTTATTATTATTTAGTTATTGTGCTAAATAATGGGTCTGTGATGAGATTTTATTATACATATATTATTATACCCTGTTCTTATTTTCACTTTCCACTGGCTTTCCCCATACCCCTTCCTCTTCATAACCCCTTCCTGATTTCTCGTCTTATATATGTATTTGTATGTGTACATATATGTCCATACATCTGTATTCTCCATGTGAGAGAAAGCAGGCACCATTTTCTCTTTCTCTGCACACTATCCTGTCTGTTGCTTATCTCTTTATATCTCTTCCTCCACCCTCATTGTCCACCTTATACTTCCATTTCATATTGTATGTATATATGTAGGTACATAGGTACACAGGTATGTATATACATGTGTGCGTGCAAATATATACATTTAAATCTAGACTCCAAATACAGGAGAAAACAAAAACCATTCTGTCTTTCTGAATTTGGCTTGTTTACAAAGTGACCTCCAGGCTAACACTTCTGTATCTGAGTCACAGTCACTGCTGGAAGATGGCCCTTTAGTCAACACACAGAAATGAATAAACTTCTAGGGACTGTTGTGTTCATGGGCAGCATGTGTGTGAGCCTGGGTGGGAGACATCTAGATCCTTTAGGAAAAAACTATTAAAGATGAAGGGACAAATACTAATAATTATTTAACCTATGGGATAATAACCATTTTAAATAGAGTGCCATGGTGCATGGGAAAAGAAGTGTAATCTGGCACATATAGCTTGAATTATACTTCTTGGTAACAAATACCAGTCTTATCTTTGAAATATGTCTCCTCTTTCTTCCATGACTTTCACATTAATATCACATGTGGTCCCTGTGGCATTTTTATGTAATAGACACGTTCATCATGTCTGTACATGGTGCACTGATTGGAAAGAAAACTTATGATATAGTAGGGCACAGATTTTTGTAGGCACCAGAATCATATGCGGTGGGTAAGCACACCGTCAGATGCTCACTCCTATTTCACAATATGCTAGTAAGCCAGAAGTCTCCCAGGGCAGTCTTTGGGTAGCCCAAGAGTGTAGAATATTTCTCTGATGCTTTAATACTAGCAGAATTTGAAATTTGATCATTGAAAATACCTTTGATGAAAAAAAATACATGAAAACCAAGGAATCTCCAGCCCCCAGGCATAGTTATTTGTGTTCCTTAGCATGTGGGCTGAAGTGGTAGTAAAATTATGTAGGTCAAGTGTGGGGCTGTAATGTTCTCCACTGAGAGCAGGTCAAGGGCCAGCCAGGACAGCGTGCTTTGGCATTCGGTTGTCATTGCTCTATCCCCAGTGCAACCTCTCTTCTGGGATTTTAGCCCAAATCCTTCTCACAGCCATGACACATTTCCCCTGCCATGTGGTTGCCTTGGCCTTGATTAATGGCCTTTAAAAGAACTTCAGAGAATGGGTGGAGGTTAAAATCCACATCCACATCACCCTTGGTACTGACCAGGAATTTTGCAGAAATCTGACAATATTTGCCTGTAAGATCTCCTTGGATACACCCTCCAATCACACTCTACTTGGACCACTGCATAGATCCTACGGGCCTTGATATCTGAGTGTCTGAGCTCTTGGCTTCGTTCTGGATCAAGGGCTTTCCCCAGCCCTTAAGTTTGTCTTCATTGGGGTGTAGTATAGTAAGTATAGTATAGCAATTATAAGCCATATGTTTAATGCCATGCAAACATGGCAAACATCTAAGTACATGCATGTGTTCTCAGCCTCTGTACAAGGACATAATCTCTTGTTCCCTTTAGAGCCCACCCCATCACCATTGAAGGTCTTCCTGTCCTTGTTGACTTCTAACTACTCATGATGGGAGTCTTGACAGTGGCTCCCTAACCAAGTAACCATCTTGCCAATTTCCGTTTTCTCTCTTGAGTCTTTCCTCTTTCCCATGAGTCTCATTCACTCAACACCTGTTCTTGGGTAGTCAATATAAAGACAGAGTCTTAAACAGCAGTAGCCGGTAGTAAGTGGCCCTCCAATAATGTGCTTACACTAATAGGGATTTTCCAGATCACGTGGTTCTTTCAGATACCCCAAGTTTTCCTTCAAGGCAGTTTGAAGTACTTTCTAGGAGAGCTGAAAATGGTGATGTGAGTCCTTCTGCAGTCAAAACCCTGGGAATGTAAAAGATGCAGAGCTTTGGTAAGAGGTGGCTACTTGAATCACTGGTCCTTCTAGGTTCAGGGCTGCCATTACCACGACTCTCCTGAAGAACATGCTGTTTGGCAGTGAGGGATACATGGGCATCTGTAATACCCTCATTCATAGTTACCTTAGCTTGAGGTGTGTTCATACAGAAGGCCAGCATAGAAGCACCTAACTGTTCTGGTTTCCACTCAATCAGAATAGGTAGATATTTAAACAGTTCCCACCTATGCTCTTAACCTTGCTCACTGTTTGCAGAGAGACGCCCTCTGGAGCAATAGAGGGATTTGGGTCAGGGAGTCAGGTACTGCCTATCTGCCACAGCCTCCAGTTGTGAGGAACTAGAACCAAGGAGCACCCTTGCATGGTTGTGAAGATGAGTGTTACCTACCTGGCAAGTACCTGTGACTGCTCAGTAGTTCTAAAATCAATCTAAGCATTTGAGTCACCAGGGGACTTATTTGAAAAGCTCAAACACCTCCATCTTTTTATTTTCTAGCTGGAAACCTGGCTTCTGTATTTCATTTTCTCATTTAAGTTTTTAATTTTTTGAGAATTTCATATATGAATAACTGTATTCACATAATTTCTCTCTCTCTTTCTCCTCCTCCAACTCCTCCTGTATGTATCCCACTCCCTGTCAAATGAATGACTTCTTCAATTACTGTTGTTACATATAAACACACATGTATATATACATTTGTATATATAAATACAACCTGCAGAGTCCACTTAGTGCTAATTGGAAGTTATACACATGAAATATCAACAGTATGATCACCTAAGCAAGACTAACACACCAGTTGACATTCCAACATGGATGGGTAAGCACCCCCAGATCAAGAGTTACAGGTAATTAATGTCTCCTGAAAGAGATTCAGTGTACTCCAGGGGAAACTCTCTGATACCAAATCCCAAGTTGTCAGCCCTAAACACATACATGTATGACTTCTGTATTTCTAACAAATATCTCTGAAAATTCTCCCAGACCTGGTAGTATCCATGAGACCTCTGGGATTTTATATGTTGCCCTTTGAAGCTATATGATAAGTCATTTGTTCTTCCAAAAGGCTCCACAATTTGGAACACACAAATATTCTCCACAATTTGTCTGAAAAAATTTTTTTGAAGAGGGGTGGTCTTCATATACTCAACTTGCCCTCACAGTGTATAATAGATACTATAACCCAATCTCTGATTTGAAATAACTATTTTCTATCTTCCTTAGCTTTGGTATGGTCCATGATGGAGAAGGGAATATGTGCAAAAAGTCTGAGGGCAACATAATGTCCCCAACACTGGCAGGACGCAACGGCGTCTTCTCCTGGTCCGCCTGCAGCCGTCAGTACCTGCACAAGTTTTTAAGGTATGGATCCCTTGAGCTGGCTTTGTGCTCACTCTGAACTTGGCAGGGGGTTGGCTTTTTCTTTTTTTCACATCAGCTTTCTTGATTATTTTACATTTTAATGTGTTTTTATTATAAAATTTATTTGTTTGACAATTTTATACATGTATATAAAATGTATTTTCATCATTTACACCCCCATTATCCCCTCTCATCCCCTTCCACTTACACTAGTCCATTCCTTCTCCCCAAGTCCCCCAGTCTCTCTCTCTCTCTCTGTCTCTCTGTCTCTGTCTCTGTCTCTGTCTCTGTCTCTCTCTCTCATGTTTGTGTGTGTGTGTGCATTTGTATAAGTGTAGATAAGTGTAGGGTTGGGAAGTAAATACGGGTGTGAGGGTCTAAGGCTGACATCAAGTATAATTCTTCAATTGGTTCATTGCTTCCTACCTTTATTTATTTTTTTTGAGACAAACTTTCTTCCTGAACCTAACATTGAGGTTTGACTATGTTGGAATGCCAGTGAGCTACAGGGATCTGTCTGCCTTCTGGTCTCTTGCTACTCACCTTACAAGGTTGGGGTTACAGACACCTGTTGTTTACCTGGTTTTGCATGAAGGATGTGGGGATCTGAATTCAGGTGCTTGCCTTCTGTGTCTGGCAGTTTCCAATTATGCAATCTCCCCAGCCCCCCACATCCCTTCTGTTTCTGATTTATTTTCTTATTTAATTTTGTGACCCATTGAGTTTAATTGGGGTGGGTTCTATTTGCAAAGGTGGGGGTTACTTATTGGAGCATGGGTAAGTTAATAGTGTCTATGCTGAGAAAACTTATTTCCTCTTCCAACAGTGATCTTTAAGTGGCTATGGGTCCTTAGAGATAGCTGAGACTCCATGTTGGGATGTCAACGGGTCCCAGTCTTGTCTTGTGCAGAGAACCAAAGTTCCTATGAGTTTATGAATGCAATGGCCATGCCATTCCCAAAGGACATAAGTGTTTCATAACAACCCACCTCCCTCCCACACCCTGCATCCCCAGGCTCTTGCATTCTTTCTGCACCCTTTTCCACTTAGAGGGGATGATGTTGGCGTCCCATTCAGAGCTGAGCACCCACAGCCACTTGTTCTCAGACTTAGACCAGTGTAAGACTCTTGCTCACTGCTGCCATGTTAAACAAGGTGAGAGCAGCTTTGACTGGCCTCTCATCTGGATTCCTTCTCTTCACTGAGAGTTCCCTGTGATCTCCCTCCCACACTGGGGGCTGGTTGGAGTGTCTTTAACTCTTTCTTGCAATTATTCATCTTTTTCCAGTCTGAGTGAAACTTTCTGTAATGAGGAAGAGTTTTTCTCTTTAATGTGACTCTGCACTTATTTATATTAACAGGGGATATTTGGAGTTTCTTTACTCAAAAGCATTTCCATAATTTTCTTGGTTCTTGTTCCAAATTTTACAGAGCCCTCTTTCATCTCAATGTCTATGAGACAAATATCTCAACATTTTTAGAATTTTAAATTATAGTCTGACAACTTGGAAAATTAGAGGATGAAAATTTGGGTATGTAGTAAGAATTTGCATCATTGAGAGGGCCAAAAAGCAAGGATACAGATTCATCACAAGGAAACCATTGCCCAGTCACAGAAAAGTCATCTGAGGACATTAGAAGTGTGCCTGCAATCTTCAAATCAGAATGTGGCTCTCAAAATTAGTATTAAGATTCTAGAATTAAAATCCAGTTTTGTTCAGCAATACTGAAAGAGGAAAATTAGATGCTGAACTATGCTGGTTTGGTTTTATGGTAATCAATAAAATGTTTTTCAGTGATTTTGTAATGAAACTATCTTCAGGGACTTTACTAATTTGTAGATTTTGCAATTAAAAATAAACATGCAATATTTTGCACCATCTTTTTTTTTTTATGTCAAACTTTCCAAGAGAGCATCTCATTGTCAAATCACTGTGAAGGTTCATTTAAATTGAGAGCATAGTTTCAAATGGGACAACCTCACATGTGTGAAACCTAGAGTTTTCAGTCTTAAGGAACCTGAGGCGGCCTGTCTGCCTAGTGTGGTTGCTGGCTTCCTGGTTTCCACATAGTCAAAACAGTGTTCTATCCTCCACCAATTAGGTAGCTGTTGGGATGCAGTCCCAGCCATGAGTAAGCTGCTGCTGCTGCCCTCCATCAGCAGCCCAGCATGTGGGAAATGGAAAAACACATACTAAAGGAACCTGATGGGTCTGGGGTGGCCAGCAAGGCTTTTCTCCATTCTAGGTGGAATCGAGAAGGACAGAGACTTGTTTGGAGAAATTCACTCAGTGAAGTCATGTGTCATTTACCATGAATACACACAAAGTTCTTCAATTACTCATGTCTGAGTACAGGAGTCAGTGACCCAGGGAGACTCTAGCTTGTCATGTTGCATTTCACAACACAGACTCATCTTTATTTTTTTCTTCATTTGGAATCTTGCCTCATAGACCAATGCCTATGCCTACCCTCTCACCAACGTGAGTCTATGAGTTGAGTGCATAATGCATTGAAAAGGGAGCACCTTGAGGAACTGGAGATGTGAAGGGGAGTGGATTCCCCTGTCAAACTCCATACCACTCTGTGGGTGAGGAAAAGGGATTCCCAATGAGAGACCATTGGGACACTTTCCTTTTCTATTGTATCCAGAAGTTTTCTAGTGTTCACCTTGAGGAACGCTAGCCATGGCTGACATTGGTGATGAAAACATGAGACGAGAAAGCAGGGACCATCATGTAGGGAAAGAAAAATAGAGGGATAATGGTTAGTGAACCACTGAGTTACATCATTACTGTCTGTCTGTGTATGATACCAGGACAGAAATAATGTTATGAAAATAATGGCTGAGGCCAGAGACAGCATGAGGGTGTTTCAAAATCCTTCACTTCTCCAATGACTACAACATATAATGTAAAGAGCTTGATATTGTTCAGCTCAGTCACAATCCATCATTTTCCAAGTGAGAAAGTGGGAGATCTCAGAAAACGTTATCTGCTAACACAGATGTGTAGCATGAATCTTAAAAGTTCTTATTAATAAAATCAAACTTGAGCCAGGTATTGGGGTGAACACTGGAAGGTCAGAGAGACAGAATAAGCCACAGCTATCTCACCTCGCTGGATCCTCAGCTGGTCTTGTTTCCTCAGACTGGATGCCCCGAGCCATCATCCAGAATGGGTCTCAGCTGAACTGCTGCTAGAAGCCTGAATGCTTAACCAGCCACATGCTTCTCCAGGCCAAAGGCCTCTAGTTTCTGGTCCTCACGCCTTATATACCTTTCTGCTTTCTACCACCGCTCCCTGGGATTGAAGGCGTGCTTTCTGGGATTAAAGGTGTGGGTCACCACGCCTGGCCGTTTCCCTTGTGGCCTTGAACTCACAGAGATCCAGAGGGATTTCTGTCTCTGGAATGCTAGGATTAAAGGCGTATGCTACCACTGCCTAACCTCTGTTTCATATTGTGGCTGTCCTGTTCTCTGACCCCAGATAAGTTTATTAGCATATACAATATTTTGGGGAACACAATACCACCACACAGATGCCTCTGAGAGGTGGGTTTAGATAAATAAATGTTGCTCTGCTTACTAACTCTTACCTTTATATTCTTTATGAAGTTGAAGGGATTTTCTTTTCCTCCTAATGTTCTAGCAATGGGTGTCAGATTTTACTACATGTTTTCCTTGCATCTATTGATGCCATGTGATATCGACAAAGTGGATTATGGTGACTGACTTTCAATGTTTTTAAATTTTTAATTGTTATTTTATGTGCAAGGGTGTTTTGCCTGCATGTATGTATATGTATCATATGAATGCCCAATACCCACAGAGGCCAAAAAAAGATGTTAGATCCCTTGGAACTGGAGTTATAGACAGTTGTGAGCCACTGGAAGTGAACCCAGATCCTGTGGAGAAGTAAACTGTACTCTTAAATACTGAGTTATCTCCCCAGCATGCCCTCCCAACTGACTTTTGAATGTTGAATTAGGACTGAGCCCATATGGCTGTGCTGTATGTTATATTTTTGAACCTAGGATTCAGCTTTCTTGCTGTAGTATATAATTTATTTTATGTATTTCTGAGCTCTTCACTAGTGTTTTGTTACAGACTTTTGCAACTATCTTCGTGACAGATTTTTGTCTGTAGTTTCCTCTAATATCTTCCTCTGGGCTTGGTTTTGGGTAGTGTCAACCTCACAGACTTGGTTTTGTCCCCATATTCTGAAGAGATCGGGGAGAGCCACTGTACTTTACCCACAATGCTTGGTGGAATCTGCAGTAAGCCCTTTGAGACTATACACTACCTTTGATGCAGACTGATGAGCTACAAGGTGTGGGATCTGGAAGTAACATTATGAAGAGTACAGCCAAAGTTCTCCCAGTCAGGGATTCAGTCTGTGGTGATTATAGCATTTGGGTTTAGTAAGATGTTTAGAGAAATGTGGGCTCTTGGAAATCATAGGAATGACTTATTTGCTACTTGCAAGCATAAAACTATAAAATAATCACTAAAATGCACAAATTACACCAGGTGTTCTGGACTTGGACATTTACCCAGTAACCATCTTGAGTACAGACGATGGCTACTGGAAATTCAGTCCTTGAAGAAGAAGCTGTAGATGTGGTGTAGGTACCCCTCAGCCAGGGCAGAAGTGGAGGGAGAGAAGAGGAGAAGGGAAGGAAAGAAAAGAAGAGAGGGATGGAGGAAAAGGAGGATGGAACAGAAAGGAAGGGGAGGGGGAGGAAGTGAGTTGGCATATCTAAGAGAGTTTGATTATGATTTGATTTTCATGGCAATTTCTGTAGTCCAACTGTTTCTGACAAGAAGTGTGTGTAAGTGTTTCTGTGGTAGAAACTCTCACATTAAACATCTGGTTGCAATTATTCAGTTTCATTTTCCTTGATGATAAGCTTGAGATAGCGAAGGAAGAGCAATTTGTCTTAGATAGGTAAAATATTTTATGAATAATTTCAGAAAAATGTGGCTTCTGTATTGAAATAGGATTAAGAAAGATATTGTGCTGAACTTGGAGGGAAAGAGAATAAGCTTCTCTAAACAAAATGTGTCATCAGATTGCACGAGGAAGGATGTATATACCTTGATAACTCCTCCTGTTTGCTTCAGCACTGCCCAAGCGATATGCCTTGCTGATCAACCGAAGCCTATGAAGGAGTACAAATACCCCGAGAAGCTGCCGGGACAGTTATACGATGCAAACACACAGTGCAAGTGGCAATTTGGAGAGAAAGCCAAGCTCTGCATGCTGGACTTCAGGAAGGCAAGTGGTTGCTGTCACATGCTCACTACGCCATGATTCATAAAACCGTTTTATTTAGTGTAACTGACAGTGATGTATTCCACATTTATTGGGCACCTACCAACTGTCAAATCCTATATGCCGGGACTGCCCCGATGTAACAGGGAACATATGCTTTGCTGGCAGAGCCGATGAGGGTAGATACTGCTGTGGGTATCAGCTTTCGTTTCAGAGCCGACTTGGCTTGTTAGGTCAGATCTTTCTTTCTGATTTATCATGTGGGAGCACAGTAATAACTTTTAGTTGGTTTAAGTTGGCAAATTAATACTCTGCATTGTATTAAGGAAACAGTGTTTCCCCACCCCCATCCCAACATGAGCACAGTCTACTGGAAGGCGACAGGACATCACGGGGCTTCTGACTATTGAGTTTCTCAAGTTAAGTATTTATAGAGCAGTTCCTCACAAAAGGTGATGCCTCTGCAGCCCTAGGGATATCTCCTCGGAGATTTCCCGCATAAATCCTTCACAGAGCGCAGATACACACTCTGGCTAGACAGGGAGCGTTCAGATTTTAGGAATTTGCTCTACTTAAAACCACAAGGAAAGCTACTCATAAATCAAATGAAAGTAACTAGTTTTGAGGTTTCTTTTATTCTAGTTTATAATGAAATCAAGAATAAAATACACAAAAAATACGTGCAGGCTTCCAGAGAGCCCTCAGGACTTCAGAAGTGTTAGCAATGTCCCTGCCTCTCTTCTATCCAGCACAATCATCTCCTGAACTCAGCTGGGGTTCTCCTAAAGGCCAGTTGCCCTTTTGTAGGAAATACCAAGAATTTTTTCCCCTACATTACTCTTGTATTTGTTAAAGGGATAAGCATATAAAACTAAAGTTTTTGTTTAAAGCTTCGACTTTCCAGACTGCGCTTCCAGCCTCCATGCTGTTGACTTTGTGACTGTGTGCCATCAATGGTATCCCAAAGCCATTCACAAAATATCAACAACACCAAGCTAACTGTGGGTTGTCTGTCTATTATTGATGAAATAGTTACATGGAGTGAAAGAAAATCACTTTAACTCCAATCTGTTACAGAATATGCATGGCCCTTATCAGCATCCCAAACACGGTGTTTGCTTAAACAAGCCTCAGGCACTGGGACGTCAGTTCCGAGCATATTTACTGTTCCACAAAACTCACCTTTGTCTGACAATATCACTTACGTCTTTGACCTCCCTGGTGCCGTCTGTTTCAGCAATATGATAGAGAGGGGCCTAAAACCTCCCCACAACGCCCCTTTGTGTCTCCATTTCTCCTCCTAATTTTACTTCTGCTAGCTGCTGCTTTGTGTAGCCGGAAACTCCAGCAATAAGTGCATATTTAGTGAGAATTCTGTCTCCTTGACTCCTGAGTGGATGGATCAGTGAACGGGTAGATGGATGCATGGATAGACAGATGCATGCATGCATTAATGCATGCATACACAGGTGAATAGATGGATGGATACGCCAACAATGTCTTGATCATTGTTAGTTCAAAAATCGGGGAGTAGGCACAGTGCTAAGTACCAACGGTTTCAGATATTCAGGAATCTGAGGTAAGAGGTTCATTTGATCCTGGGGGTTCAGGGACAGCCTGAATAACAGAACAAGACTCTGACTCCAAATATAAAGGAATTAATAAAGAAAGAATAAAAACAACTTTTCCTATGTGAGGAAATTAGTGGAAATTGAGTTGGAGAAGAATATATAAAATGTTATTTGGATTTTTTAATTACATTTTTATGGGTTTCCTTAATGCCTAGATTAATCCTATGTTACCTTTTGGTTTAGAAAATGTGATCTGCAGATTTCATGATTGCATAAATACAAATAGTAAAGTTGCATGGCTGGGATTCAGGGGAGTGGAGGCCAGGGTTCAGGTTTTCTGGCTTCTTCTTGACTTTTCCTCCCTGTGGCTGAGGGGGATATCCATTCCCACTTCCTGACAGATTTGGGATTTTGCCACAGATGTGTAGTGCATTTGCAACACTAATGGCTTCTCCTCCTTTAGGATATCTGCAAGGCCTTGTGGTGCCATCGGATTGGAAGGAAATGTGAAACTAAGTTCATGCCAGCCGCAGAGGGTACCCAGTGTGGGCAGGACATGGTAAGGTGCTACCTCCAGCAGCGTTCTCTGCTCAGACCTCAATCTTGCAATGTACACACCCTTCCTTCTCTTACACTGGCATTTGAAAACCAGTATTTCTTATAAGCACGTGCACACCTGCATCCTTGCTAAAACACTGTAACTCTTCTATGTTGGTGTCTTTATTAGTAAGCTATATAGAATTAGTAGACTGAGCAGTCAGACAGGAGGTGACCACTGGATGGACTCCATGAAGGGAAAGACAAACACCCAATCCCCGACCAAGGAAGGACCAGTTTCAGTGTGCTTTGGCCTCAAAGATATTGGTGAAAAACCAAAGCATACCAAAGCATAATTGAAGCACTACAAGGAAGAAGGAGGTGAACTTCCTGAGACTAGCATCCAATATCCACTCAGTCTAACAGACTGTTAATCAGCTGTGTAGCCAAGTCCCTCATTGGAAGTGAAACTCACAACTGGCAGTTAAACAGTTCTAGTGACCCAAGCAGCTGCCACTCAATCGACTCACAGTAAAGAGTCTCACAGAAAGCGTTAGTTTCTTGAATGAGCCCGTGAATAAAAGGAAGCACTGGCTGTGGAACTTTCAATTGTCAAAGACCCTTGTGTAGTGTTTCCAGGTATTCAAGCACAGGTGGCCACACAAAAACATGACGGTGAGTACCAGTGACAATGAGATGTAAGGGACGCAACCATGCCCTTCTTCAGAAAGATGTGTGTCCTTTGTGTCCTTTCTATTGCCACACGGAGTTGTCCTTCACACTAGACATGGAGTTGCACCCCAGACACTCTGTGCTCTTTATGGCAAACACTGCCATTTCTGGGTAATACAGCTGTTGTGTTCCCTCAATATAACTTGTATGTTCTTGCTACATTCTATTTAGCTTAAAAGTTCATTCATTTTCAATAGCATTTTAGGTTATTTTACCTTGCATTTTAAATACTGCCTTTTCCCCACTTCGTGTTTGGAAGAATTAGAGCCAGTTCGTCTGAAGTGGTTCCTTGAGGGTTAGAGTGCCGGAGCACAGGCTGGATCAACAGTGTTGTGTCCGAGATCCCACGGTGCCTTGTCCTGGCGACGTTTCTGTTACTGTAATAAAAGACCCTGACCAAAAGCAGCTTATCTCATATTTCCAGGTTAGAGTCCTTCAGAGCATGAGAGTCAATGCAACAGTACCCGAAAACAGCTCGTCACATGAGGTCCATAGTCAAGGGCAGAGAAATGATTACATGCATTTCTGATACTCAGCTTGCTTTCTCTGCTCTTACAGAATATAGGGCCCAAAGTCAGGGACTGGCATCTCCCACAGACATGGCCACAGACAGACATGGTACAGACCATCTCCCACAGACATGGCCACAGGCAGACATGGTACAGACAGACATGGTACAGACCATCTCCCACAGGCAGACATGGCCACAGACAGACATGGTACAGACCATCTCCCACAGACATGGCCACAGGCAGACATGGTACAGACTATCTCCCACAGATATGGCCACAGACAGACATGGCCACAGACAGACATGGTACAGACCATCTCCCACAGACAGACATGGCCACAAGCTGATGTGGTACAGACCATCTCCCACAGATATGGCCACAGGGTGACATGGTACATCGAAACTCTTCTCAGATGATTGTAGATTGTGTCAAACAGCAAAGATGGGGTGTCCTCCTTTCCTTTCATTCCCACAGGAGCCTGGCCCCACCCCTGAAGCTTTTCGAGTGCTGGCTTCAAGAACATTATGTACCTTTATCCACGCACATTTGAAACTTTCCACTTAAAAATTTGTTTTAATTAAAAAGGAGATAGAAAGCTTTTCCAATGTCACCACCCATTTTCAATATGTAGACTCAGCCAGGACATAGCGCATTTGCAGGAGTGCTGTGATCCACAGCAAGAGGGCCTGCAGGCACCAGGAAATGCTGTGCTTCTCCCATGCAGCAAGCTCCTTGCTTGGGAGACAGGCCCGGGCCTTTGTTCACTTGCCTTGCTCAGGAGCTCCAATCTCCTGTCTTCAAACTAAGACAGGCCTGCCTGAGAATATCCTCAAGTTGGTCAACCTGCTGATTCTGGCTTTCGCATTTGCTACTCCCTGTGTGGAAAAGCTTCATCCAGATGGTTTTAAAACTGAATAAAATCAGCAGCAAACACACCTGACGTCTTCCCTCTCCCACCAGGGGCCTATCCATGGGTACCACACCTTGACCTGGCTCCTCCCCATTTTGTCTTTCACCTGGGATGGGGGGTGTCTGAGAGTGGGAGCCCTGTTCATTCCCAGCTCCAGGAACCTCAGTGAGCAGAGGTATCTCTTAGAACTTTGTTTTGTCATATGGAATGAAAGCAGATGATGAATCAAGAGAGGATTTTCTTTCTGTATAGAGAAAAAATATTAAGAACTACATGGAGGAGATTTTTGAAATTATTTGTTTTTTATATATTTTTGATTAAAATACAATTTCATCACTTTTCCCTTTCACTTTCCTGCCTCCAGCTCCTCACAATACCTTCTTTTCAACTCCTTCCATGTTCCTCTCACTCTCAAATTGATAGCCTCTTCTCCCTAATTAGTATTGTTTATACATATATACTTATATATGTAATACAATTTATATAACATAAATATATAGGATGCATGTATATGTGCACAAATATATAAATACAACCTGCTGAGCCCATTTTTATTGTGTATGTGCGTTTTGTTTCAAGGCCAACCACTCTGTATTGGATGACCAATTGGGGGTCTCATCCCTGGGAGAGTCTAACTCTCCTTCTCCTACCTGTAGTTCCCTGTCTAGTGGTTGGGCCCTGTGAGATTGTCTCCTTTCCACATTTTCGTGTGTATTGATTTTGTCATTGGTCAGATATTGTTTCTGCAGCCATTTCTGCCAGACAGTGTTTCACAGCAAGCTTCTTGGCATTCTGGCTCTTACATTCTTTCTGCTCCCTCTTTTGAGAAGTCCCCTGAGCCTTAAATACAAGAGCTGTGATGCAGATGTGTCCTCTGAGATGCAGCCCCATAATTGATTGATCTCTGCATTGTGCCCACTGCTGGATTTCTGTGGTGTCTCCATTTACTGTAGAGAGACTTCTTCGATGAGGGAGATAGCTCTACCTATCCATGGGCGTGAAGATAGGGTAGAGAATGCAGTTAGGAACTGAACTGCTCTAACAGAGAAGCGGTGGATTCCCTCCCAAGACCCATGACCTCATTAGCACCAAGTAGTTGTCTAGGTTTCTGGCACCACACATCTTTTCTTCCTGTTGAAAGGGGCAGAGGTCCAGTTAGACTCTGCCGGTTACCGCAAGCATATGAGAGGCGTCTACTGCACCTTTACTAATGTCTCATCCTGTGGTCACTGCTGTGGTGTCAGAACCGGGTACGACTGTCAGTTTTTCTCCCTTAGCATCTGGCATAGGATTTTCTGACACCGTGGAATCTAGACAGAAGAGAGACTTCTGAGTCAGATCCAGCTCAGCTTATCGAAGTCCCTTATCCTAAGTGTGTAGTGTCTTCGCAACAGGGTCTCATCTTCAACATCTGAGAATCAGCTCTTGGCAGCTGCCACATTTTGGGTTGTTTTGAGAGTCCTTTGGACTACCCTGACCAACCATTCTAGAGGGGATTTCTAGTGCCTGGTACTGAGGGGTCTGTTAGTCTATGGCTTCTGGGGAGAGCATTGTCAACCTTGGTGGCATAACTTCCCTTAAGCTACACACACACACACACACACACACACACACACACACACACACACACGTATGCATGTATGTATGTATTATGAATGTGTGTATATGCACATACATATATGCGTATGTATTGTGTGTGATTTTAGGTCAATATAAAACAGCATTATTCTTTGAGGCTTTATCACACAACCCTGGTGTTATTTGTCCCTCATCCCCCTTCTCCTTCTTTATTGACCTCCTTTGAGTCCCTGTCCCCATTTTTCCATTTCCTGCTCCATCTCACGTGTATCCTGATATTTCTTAGACATTGATTGAAACCATTTGCTTGTATCAACAACGGTCAGATGTCAGGGGTTGATTTGATGTGTTTTACCCATGTACCAGAAATAGGTGATCGAAATGGTGACATTTTCCTTTTTCAGAAGTAGCATTGCTTTCTCTCAGTGCCAAGCTATTGGCTTTTATCCTAGAGATAGCTGTGTGACATGCACCTACTGCTCATGAACCAGGATCTGTTTTTTTTTTAATGCAGACAGAAAAAGATAAGGTATTTGTCTTCCCTCTTCTTAATAGATACCCTGAATCACTGTGCTCCTTGAGGTTAAGGTCATGCTAATACTACAGGAAGTTCCAGAGCACAGGATCAAAGAGTAGCTGTGTGTGTGTGTGTGTGTGTGTGTGTGAGAGAGAGAGAGAGAGAGAGAGAGAGAGAGAGAGAGAGAGAGAGAGATGGAGGTGAAGGTGCCATATGGAGTTCAGTGGGAATTGAGATCAGTGAGCCATTCTTTTACAAAGGGGGAGCTGGTAGCATCCACCCCTAGTCCTCATGGGAAGAAATGGGATTCCTGAGCAATTGCCTCATCTCTGCAGAAAGCTGGGTGACATCTAACCTGCCCTAAATGAAGAAGTTGGCTTCCCTGAGCCCAGGTGTTTTATAGTAAAATCCAGGTGCTAACCAGAAATGATAAGGTGCTGAGTCTGAGGTCTCCTCCAGCTGGACTTTTCTACCTGAGACTCTCTTTGCAATGCAAGATGGGAAAAGAAGGTTTGTTTTTAGAAGTCAGGGGTCACGACTTCGGAGATGAGTGATCATGTCAATTTTTCACTTCTGTCTGCATTGGCACTGCAGAGCTCAGGCTTCTGCGGTGACTGACCCCCGCATCCTCCCTTTACAGGGATTCACTGGGTGATGCTGGGTTTGGAAAGGTAAATGGAGAAACACTAAATGTGACTTTAGTGGATGCCACTTGAGCGTAGAGATGCCAATGTTTGCATATTTTACAAGACACCCTCCCCTTGATGTTACAAGAGAAATGAATCCAACTATGCGGGACTCACGTAAATTATTTTAAATTTATGTTTAAAATATTTAGTGGTGTCGTGGAGGACAGTGTGTGAAGTATGGTGATGAAGGCCCCAAGCCTACCCACGGCCATTGGTCAGATTGGTCCCCCTGGTCCCCCTGCTCCCGGACCTGTGGGGGAGGAGTATCTCACAGAGACCGTCTCTGTACCAATCCCAGGTATGTACATGACCTGCTTCCTTCCTTCCGAATGAACCTTCCCACAGCATCCAAGTTTGTTAATACCAACACTATAACTCACACAATGTTGCAGAGAACACTAAGAGGGGAATTTCACTCCATTCTGTAGTGGTAATTAAGGAGGCAGTTCCACGTAGTTTATCTGGTAATTAAAAGAGGTTTATTTCAGGGGTAACTCACAACCAATAAGGGGTTGATTACAGGATCTGGGAGAGATGAGGTACAGTCCAGCATAGTTCTCTGGAAAACTCTGACTTGGTCTGTAATCCAGCCTCCAGGACCATGAGGAGCTAAGAGAGCAAACACGTACGCATCTTGGGTCTTAAGGGGTCTCCTCTTGGCCACACCCTAGGAGCAGGTCATAGGCAGGTGTGGCAGTTACTTGCTGCCTCACTAGGGTCAGTACTTCAAGGTCAAAGCTGAAACAGCTACCCACTACACCATTCCCTAAACAATTTTCTCTCTTTCATTCGGCTCATAATGCTTACCTCTTCCTGACTCCCAGTAAAATATAACAGAGCCAGCAGGGTCAGGGCAGAACTGAGTTTTAACTACATGACTTGAAATTAAGATGCTATCTAACTGGCTACTTTATTTAAAGAAAAAGGAAATAGAGTATGAATCAAAAACTCCAATAAGAACAATTCTTTCATGAAAGAAAAAAAAAACATTGCTTTTTCATCAAATATATTCACTTTTACAACAAGCAGACTAACTACAAGGACTAGACAGGGAGAGACAGTCACCTAGCCAGGGACATAAAGGGCTCTCTGGCTTGTTTCAGAAATAAGTCATGTTACTCTGTTGCTCTTATCTGTAAAGCATGAGGCCCCAAAGTCGCCAAAATCGCTCCACTGTTCTCTTGAGTGTGCCCACCCAGGCTCATGGAGACTCTCCAGAAACCAGCAGGCTCATGGGCTATCCAGTGATTCTTTGACTTGGTCCACCGGCCTAATGTCCTGGCCCTGTCACAAGGGACCTGGCAGTAGGAAGAAGATGATGTTGACTTTCTACCTCGGTATCTCACTCTGACTGGGGCATCCTGGAAAGCCAACCTCATTCTCAGCAGCAAACCTACCCACCTATAGGGTATGAAGAGCAGCTCACTTTCTGCCTCCTCCAGAGGATGCTGGAGGACAAGGAACAAGTACACACAAGCCTGAGTCTTGAACTCCACCTTGTCCTCCAGCATCAGGACCATAACACTCAGGATGGATTCAAGATGCTTCCCTTCACTGCCCACTCTAAGTAGTTGATATTATCAGCTATGTCACCCCAGTAAACATAACATCCAAGGAGAGCTGATCTCTGGCTATGATGTGCATTCCAGACCATCTCATGGAGGGAAGTTCTGCCAGGGCTCTACACGCATGCTGAAGCTTTGCAACAGTCAGAAATGCCCCCTGGACAGTGTAGACTTCCGTGCTGCCCAGTGTGCCGAGTACAACAGTAAGCATTTCCGAGGGTGGCTGTACAAGTGGAAGCCTTACACCCAAGTAGAAGGTAAGTCTCCAGTCCCACTCTGTAGGGTGCCCCATGTTTCATTACCTGTGTTTGATACATCATATGTTAGCACTGCCATGTTCAAACAAACAGATACTGTAGACCTGGGCGCCCATTGTAACATTCTTTTAGGGGACTGGTTTGATCTGGCGTACCCCACTGCCATTGCATATTACCTACACTTGATCCATAACCAGAAGTCCACAGGCCAAATACGTTAAATAAGTAGTTATTAAAAATCAATAATGACTGTATTTAATGCTGTTATCACAAAAACACCATCCACTACATACTTAAATATTAAAAGCTGAAAGAAAATTATAGTATGCATTATAGAAAATGAATAATTTTTCAAGTATACTAAAGCAATAAAATCTTATTCTATAACTACACAATAAGAAATTTATTCCTGGAGTGAATTAGATTCACAGTGACCAGTGGGAGAGACGTGAGCAAGGTGTTATGCTGTAGTAGCTAAAATTATAAAAATGTTGGTAGTTCAAGAGGCATGGTTCCCCTTTATTTAAAGAACATCTAATTATCTCACTACTTGAAACTGAGAATTCTGTCTAGGCAAGTGGCAGATATCCAGGGGAAGTACAAGAGCAGAGATGTTCCATGTGGCTATGTATCCATCATTTCAATAGTGGGTTTTGAAATTACTCAGCTCTGTGTAGGGAGTTGCAAGCAGTCTCCCAAAAGCAGATTTAGTTTGGATCTTATGTATAAACTATAAAACTAGAGCCCATGATAAACAACAGCCAGAAGAAACACAGTCTATGGGATTTGAGGGAAACAGGACTGACCTGTGACAGGGTGAAATGTGTGTGCTACCCCTGACTATGATAGCCTGAGAAAATAATCATATTAAGCACATGCAAATTTTATTTTTAAAATCATTAGGCAATTCTCCCATCTTAAAAAACAGCACAAGAATCTGTGAGTGAGTCTTAGACCTGAGAAAATTCCCAAGGCGGTGAGGTTTCTGGAGTCAGCTGTCCTGATTTTATCCAGAGGAAGGAGAGGTCCCTAGACCTGAGAAAATTCCTAAGATGATGTGGCTTCCAGAGTCAGCTGTCCTGATTTTATCCAGACGAAAGAGAGAAGGTCCCTATGAAAGCTTCAGTTAAACATATGACCTGCAGAGCCTTGAAGCCTGAGAGATTTCAGGTCCCTGGGGTCCTACCAGTATTCCTACAGAACATATTGTACCCTGGAGTTTCCGTTTAACACTTCTTCTATCAGTTTAAAGACAAAGCTTAATGTTTATTGCATCTTAAGTATAAGAATCTTGCCTAGTGTTACCAAACATTTCTGATCAGCTTACAATCCTGTAACATCATCTTTATATCATGAATGTTGTAGTCCAGTCAACAAATGCTTGTTGAGTGCCTACTGTGTGCTAACAACTATATGAAGGAACTGTTAGGCGAGGGACACTAGAGAAAAAAATAACAGTGAAGCATTAATAAATAATAATAATAAATTTGAAGGATTTTACCCAAGATAAACATTGAAATTTCTTTGCAAGAACCAGAATGGTGACATATACCTTTATTTCTGTACTTGGGAGGCAGAGGCAGATAGATCTACGTGAGTTCAAGGCTAGTCAGGGATGCATGGTGAGGCTCTGTCTTTAAAAAAAAAAGTCTTTGAAATGTGTTATTGTGTGGGACTTACTTTATGGGGGGAGACAACCAAAGAAAAATCTATCTAAACCTCAGAGCAAAAATAACCGAGCTTAAGTATCTTTCTCATTTGTGTTTGTGTGTGTATTTCTTTTTAAGATCAGGACTTATGCAAACTCTACTGTATCGCAGAAGGATTTGATTTCTTCTTTTCTTTGTCAAATAAAGTGAAAGATGGGACTCCATGCTCGGAGGATAGCCGTAATGTTTGTATAGATGGGATATGTGAGGTAATATTGATTGCTTATTCATTCAACAAATGTCTCCAGACAGTCTGCTTTGTGCCAGGCATCCTGTAAGGGCTAGAAAGACCAGACATATGAGAGGAGCCCTTTCCCTCCAAGTCCCAGCCCAGGGGGAGAAAGCCAGAAGAGCTCATGTTGATGGCACTGCTTTGTGATTGAGGTGTGTACAGAGCATGAGCAGAGGGGAGAGCTGATTCTCAGATGTGGGTCTGGAGCATTTGTGGGTACCTAGGAGGAGGGAGCATCCACACCTGAGCTCTATCTGGAATGGTGCATTGGAACAAAAGGTTACTGAGAGCAGAGCACAGGGGCTTTGGAAAGCCAATGGGATACCCCAAAAGCAGTGGGGATCTCAAGGTTCTGAGGGCATGAACTAGAACTCACAAAGGGTGACCACTGCCATGCAGATTAGAAATTGGGTTTGGGGATAGCAGATCTACAAGCGGTACAGTTTCTAGGCAGGGTTATGAGCAGTCAGTGGGGGGGGGGGGGTCACTTTTCAACTATCATAATGATCTCCACATGATGGACTGTCTAGACCTCAGCTGCAACAGGGCAAGAGGAAGCAAACAAATCCAAAACCCAAAAGTCTGGGAAACTAACCGAAAAACCTAGGAGAAATTTGGGAAACCTGAATTAGCTTGGTGGCATAATCTTCCCTGTCCTTGTGTATAACTGTTGCTGGGTTTTCTTCCTCCCATTTCATGTAGAGATTTGCAGTAGAAATATCAATGTATACTCTATAGAGCATGGCCTCAAGGCCTGTGGGGACCCACATACATGATAGGCTTGACACAGTTGATCTTTCTAAGTTCACACACAACAGCATTACAAAATATGTCTGGCCCTGAGCATCCCCAGCATGGGACTAAGACCATGACTGGTTTATTTCTGAATGGATTTTATTCTTAGACATTCATTGATAGGAAATATGAAATCAGCAAGCATCACAGAAAAAATGACAAGCTCCTTAAATTATGCAACCTTGCACAGATCTAGCTTCTATAAGTCACTGATGGGGAGAATTTCCATGCAGTGTCAATCACTTTCAGTTATAAACCCACTTCAGCAGAGCCTTTTGTGAACACACTGACAGTCATCTTACCAAGTCAGTATTGCTCTGAAATTCACTCCAACACAGTCTAGAGCTTTAACTTAAGGCTCAAGGGCTACAACTGGGGTGTATACTACAGAAGACAGATAGCATATTACAAGAAAAAAGATGCCAGGGGGCCAGGAGCAGCCATGCTGTGTACATACTTGGTATCCAGCACCTATATGTTAACTATTCTATGTTGGAAACTTGTTCGGCTGGAGTGGGAGGAAGAGTTTGTCACGAGGTTGGTGATGTTGTTGCTTGTATTGTCTTTTTTTTTTCATGAATGATTTGTGACCTTGTGGGGCCTCTAGAAAGTTGGCTGTGACAATGTCCTTGGGTCGGATGCTGCCGAGGACTCCTGTGGGGTCTGCAAGGGGAATAACTCAGACTGCATGATGCACAGGGGACTCTACAGTAAACACCACCGTACTAACCGTGAGTAACTCTGGGTCATGCACTTCCCAGAAAGGGGGCAGGATGGGTGGTCAGAGCTTTTGTTGGGAGATGCTAAGGAAGAGGAGACAGTGAGTGATTCGAGGTCCTCCACTTCCCTTTCCTTCCAGAGCAGTGGTTCTCAACCTATGGGCTGCAGCCTCTTTGGGGATCCCTTCAGACCTTCAGAAACACAGATATTTACATTACAATTCATAACAGTAGCAAAATTATAGATATGAGGTAGCAACAAAAATAATTTTATGATTGGGAATCACCACAACTTCAGAAATTGTATTAAAGGGTCGCAGCATTCAGAAGGTTGAGAAACACTGGTGTAGCCAAAAGTTTTCCTGTGTCCTACAGCCACTCGGTCCCAAGTAAATACACAGAGGCTTATATCAATTACAAACTGTTTGGCCTATGGCTCAGGCTTTTCATTAACTAGCTCTTACAACTTAATTCAACCCATTTCTATTAATCTATGTTTTGCCACATGGCTCTGTGTTACCTGTGTTCCATTACATCTTGCTCCCCCAGCAGCGCTCAGTGTCTCCTCTGACTCCACCTTCTTCTCCTTGTCTCTCTGTTTGAATTCCCCACCTGGCTCTATTCTGCCTTGCCATAGGCCATAGCAGCTTCTTTATTAACCAATGGTAGCAACACACATTCACAGCGTGAATTCACAGAAAGACCATCCCACACCGCACTTGTCTGGAGCTTCTGGTTTTATCTGGAAGTGGGTGCTAGGTTCTTTGAATTAAAATGACCCTTAGGAAGATTACAAGACCTGTCCTCCACCTGATGAAAAAGGACCCAGAACTAGCAGCAGCTCTAAACATCCCATTGTGGAGAAGCTAGGTTCAACTAAATGCTGCATTCCTCTATCCAGAATACTACCAAGTAGTAACCATTCCTTCTGGAGCTCGGAGTATTCACATCTATGAAACGAACATATCTACCTCCTACATTTCTGTGCGCAATTCTCTCAAGAGATATTACCTGAACGGACACTGGAGTGTGGATTGGCCCGGACGATACAAGTTTTCAGGTACCGCCTTCAACTACAGACGGTCCTACAAGGAGCCTGAGAGCTTAACCTCCACTGGACCAACCAACGAAACACTGATTGTGGAGGTAGAGACCAGCTTTTGGTTCTGGGGCTGGATTTGGTGGCCTGGAGCTTTTGTGAGCTTATTGTTGTGCCCCTAATTACAATTATGTGGAGGAACTGTAGCTACCAGAAACAGGAGCAATCCATCCAGCAGTCTCAAGGGGGCAGTAGACTTACTGTTATTGTCTTCCCTTGCTTGGTGCGTAAATGTACTCACTCACCTGGGTTAACTTCTCTGGGTCTTTATCAGTAGATTTTATGGGTGATAGCTGCTTTATTTTAATGAATGTTTTATTTAGCTCCACAGACTTACAGGTTTTGTTATAATATGGCTGGATGTGTGTGTGTGTGTGTTCTTGTGCTTTGTATTCACTTCCTCATTACCCTCTCTTGTCTCTTTTCCCCTCATGCTGTTCTTCATCCCTATGGTGCCCTTCTGATTCAAGGTCATGGATGGATAGAGAAAGGTGATATATAAATAGAGATAAATGATAGATAGATAGATAGATAGATAGATAGATAGATAGATAAATAGATGATAGATAGATAGATGATGGATGATATAGATAGATGATAGATAGAAGACAGTTGATAGATAATTAGATGATAGATGATTAGATAGATAGATGATAGATAGATAGATATAGATATATAGATGATAGATGACAGATAGATAGATAGACAGACAGACAGACAGATAGATGATAGATAGACAGATAGAAGATAGATAGATGATAGATAGGAAGATGATAGAAAGGTAGTTATTAGGCAGAAATCACATATGAAGATGCTATTTTGTCTTTCTTCCTATTCCTGTGTCTTGATTCCCCTCTTTCTCATTTTATGTTTATTCTGTCAGTCCATCATCCTTCTACTTTCATGTCATATATGTGTGTGTATGTATTTGTACATCACAGATATGAGAGAAAACATGAATATTTGTCATCCTGAGATGGACTTACTTGTTTGTGTTGTGATCTCCAGTTCTATCCATTTTCCTTTCAATAACATAATTTCACTTTTCTTTTTGGCTGAATAAAGCCCCATTGAGTGTATGGACCACATTGTATGTGTACCACATAGTGTATATACCACATAGTGTATGTACCACATAGTGTATATACCACATAGTGTATATACCACATAGTGTATGCACCACATAGTATATGTACCACATAGTGTATGTACCACATAGTGTGTGCACCACATAGTGCATGTACCACATAGTGCATGTACCACATAGTGTATGCACCACATAGTGTATGTACCACATAGTGTATGCACCACATAGTGTATGTACCACATAGTGTATGTACCACATAGTGTATGCACCACATAGTGTATGTACCACATAGTGTATGTACCACATAGTGCATGTACCACATAGTGCATGTACCACATAGTGTATGTACCACTTGCCCGTGGATGGACAGCTAGACTAATTCCACATCTTGGTCATTGTGGATAGTACTACAATAACCACGTATGTACATGCATCATCTCTGTGGTCTACTGACTTAGATTCCTTTTTTGTATGCATCAAAGAGTACTATAGCATGCGGTATTCTAGCATTAGTTTGGTGAGGAAACTTCACACAGCTTTACACAGTGGCTTCGTCACTTTTCTTCCCAACAGCAGTCTCTCAGGGCTCCACTTTACCCATATCCTTGACAGTGTTTCTCAACCATCACTTGTCTTTCTGATGACAGCCATTTTCTCACTGCGATGATAAACTTAGAGCAGCTTTAATCTGCATTTCACTGATGCCTAGGGGTGTTGGACGCCTTCTGGCATTGGTTGGTCATTTATCTTGTTTTCGGTCATTGTCTATTCGGTTCATTGGCTCATGTAATGACTGGATGGTCTATGTTTACAGAATTGGGTTCCACAGCTCTGTATATGTATTAGATATTAATCACTGACCTGGTGTATGTGAGCAATGATTTTTCTATCACTTGTCTCCTAATGATAAGATGGTTTCTTCTGCTGTGCTCTTCTTTTATAAATTGATTTTTTCTTACAATGTATTCTGATTAGTTTCCCTCCTTCAACACCTCCCAGATCCTCCCATCCCCCACCCATGCAATTCTATATCCTTAGTTTCTCTCTCACTGGAAAAAAGACAACAACAACAACAACAATAATAATAATTTGTTTTGTCCTATACTGGGTTTTATTTATTTTATCTGCTGTGCTGCTGTTTTTAATATTGTGCAATTACATTCACCAGCTTTTTCTATTTCTTGAGCTATGGAAGCCTTTTTGAAGTTTTTATCTACAACTCTATTGTGAATGTAGTCTTTATGTTTTCCTCTAGCGATTTCTGAGATCCCGATCTTATAATTAAAGCCATTGATCCATTTCATGTTTTCTTTTAAACGAGATGAGATCTGTGAGTCCAGTTTAATTGCTCTACCATGGATATGCAGTTTTCCCAGCAGCACTGAAGATGCTGTCTTCTCTCCAGTGCATGTTTTGGAAAATTTGTTGAAAGTCAGGATACTCTATCTGAAAGAGTTTAGTTCATTCTTTATTTTGTTTCATTGGTCTCAATATCCATTTTTTACCAGTACCAAGCTGGTTTTGTTACTATGTCTCTGGAGTATAAGCTTAAAATAGGAATTGTGATGCCCCCAGTGTCGATCTTTTTGTATGGGTTGTGTTGGCCATCCAGGATGCTTTATGCTCTCTAGTGAGTTTCAGAATTATTTCTTGTATCTCTGTGGAGAATGTCATTGGAATTTTGACAGGGATTGTACTGCATCTGTGGATTGCTCTTGATGATATAGCCTTCCTCACGCGGTTATTTCTGCTGAAACATTGGGTCTTTATGCATTCTAGTTTACTTTTCAATTTCTTTATAAAGTGTTTTGAAGTTTTCTGTATTGAGGTCTGTCAGCCACGCAGTTAAGTTTATTCCTCAGAATTCTTTTTATGAATAGATTTGTTTTCCTGACTTCTTTCTTGGCATGCTCACCATTTGGAGAGAAGCTACTTCTTTGTGTATATTTCTATAATAATTTCCATTGGCTTCTGAGGGTGGGTTTATTCTGTCTCTTGGATGATAGGTTTTTTAGGTATCTGTTAAGTTCCTATGATCTATGGTATGGTATGAATTTGAGTTTTCTTTGTTGCTTTTGTTGTTGTCTGTGTGTCCTCTTTGTCAGTTTGTTTTCACACGTGTGGAAAGTGTGGCATTGACGTCACCCACTACTGCTGTCGCTGGACCGGCCAGTGCCTCCATGTCTGTTTATGCTTGTTTCATGAATTTGGATTAATCAATGTTTGATGCCCATGGATACATGATTCTTATATCACCTTGATGGATTGTTTTCTTTATTAATATGTACCGACCTTCTTTATCTCTTCTAATTTGGGCTTAATGTCAGTTTATCAGAGAGCATACCTTTCCCTGATTTTTTTTCTGCCTCACTTTCATATCTTCACTTTCGGGATGGATGCATCTTTGCCGGTTTCGCACAAACAGTCCATTCTTACTGTTTAGTTCCACCAGCTGCTCCACATCTTTCAACTGGAGACCTAAAGGTGTTCTGTTGAGAGGGATTTATTGAGCCCTGTAATTTTATTGGTTCTTTTCTTAGCAGATTCATTTTTTCCATTTCTTTCTCCTTTATTAGTATTAGGGCTTTGGTGGTTTGCTGTGTGGGACATTGTAGTGTTTTCCTATGTCTCCTTTTCTCTGTCTCTTCCCCACATAAAACTTATTCTTTCCTGAGTGTCTTTAATGGACTCTGCCTTTCTTCCTTGTCCTTGTATAATGTTCCTCTGCAATGGCCACCTATGGTCATGTCTTGCTTCAGTTGTACTTGTCTTGAAATGTCTTTAGTTCTCCACAGGTTTCACTCTATTTATTTACTTATTATTTTATGTGTATTCTTCCTGGTTTTAGAAGATAATTTTGTAGCATGTATCAGATGGACATTAGAAAATGGACACTGTTTTATCATATGATTAGTTTTTAAGGTATTATTTTATATACTAGTTATCAGGTAGCCATTGATTTCCATCGTAATTCACTTTGTTTTCTCTTTCTTCTTCTGCAGCTTTTGTTCCAGGGCAGGAACCCTGGTGTGGCCTGGGAATTCTCACTGCCAAAGTCAAGTGATAAGAAGACCCCAGCTGCCCACCATAGCTACACATGGGCCATCGTACGCTCAGAGTGCTCTGTTTCCTGTGGAGGGGGTAGGTCACTTCTTATGCAGCCCCAGAGGAGGTATTTAGGTACCAAATGAATGTAGGTACCAAATGACCAGCCTAGCTACACATGGGCCATCATGTGCTCTGAGTGTTCTGCCTCCTGTGGAGGGCCTAGGTCACTTCTTATGCTGCCCTAGAGGAGGTGTTTGGGTACTGAATGAAATCAGGCCACTGGTGATGAGAAACAGAATCATACATGGAAATATAGTGATAGAGTGTGAGATTTTTAATTCAATTTTGTTCATAAAATTAACTGTAAAGTAATTTGTCACCAACTCATACACTCAAATCCACCAAGAAACTTTATGAATGTTATAAAAACTATATTGATCGTGATAATAAACATCATGGCAGAAAGACATAGTAGATAGTAGACTTACTACCTTAGTAGCACAGAAATTTAAGAGTAAGAGATCCAAGAAGTTATTTCATTTTTTTTTATTTTGGGAATTTTCTTTGTAGTTTAATGTATCATCCATCTTTAGAGAAAGTTCCATGAGCTTCTGAAAGTAGGTTTGCTGACTCTTAGGTTGAGTGTTCTAAAGATGCATTAAGCCTCAGGCCATGTGCATATGATGAAGAAGGGCCACCATTTAGAAATCACAGCCCAGGGCTCAGATAACCAGAGACACCTCTGTTTGTGTTGATGCAGATTCACAGTCTGCTCCTGTTTCATGTCCATCATTATGATAAAAGACCACAGCAAAAACTGACTTACAGGAGCAGGGGTTGGTTTTAGCTCACAGTTCTAGGTTCTAGTCCATCACTGTTGGCAGGAGCTTGTAGTATCCATCACATCACACCCACAGTCAAGATCTGAGAGCTTGCCTGTGCTCAGCTCAGTCTCTGCATTCATATATGGTTTAGTGCCCTCTGCCTAGGGAATGGTGATCATCTGCAATGGGCTGAGTCTTCATATTATCAATTAACTTAATTCAGACAGCCTCCCAAAGACATTTCCACAGGTCAACTCAACATATATGTATAGGATATGGCCCTTATTGAGACTCTCCAGGCCAGTCAAGTTGACAATAAGCTAACCGTCATACAATCTGTCTGTCTCCTCTCTCTC
>CABHPR010135969.1:35040-52680 GCA_902168415.1 Peromyscus melanophrys | reverse complement strand
TGTGTGTGTGTGTGTGTGTGTGTGTGTGTGTGTGTGTGTGTGTGTGAACAAAAGAAGAACAATATCTTGGAGATTTAAAAATACTTCTGCTTTTCAGGAAACTTAGGAAATTCCTCATGTTAAGCACATATAAATCTCTCATATTTTCACTATTCTAGTCTCCAGGTCTCAGTGTGACTGACTCTAAAATGTCCATATTCCCTCCATAGTCAAAATAACTGTCACCTGATAACCCAACCTATGACACATGTCTCAAATACTTATAGAAATGAGTAAATATACAGAATAAATAGAGCTACTGACACATAGAGGATCAATAAATTCATAGACATTGATAGATGATAGATGAAAAATGGATGATAGATCTTAGACACAGATTTTTAGATACTCAATTCATAGAGAATATATTTATAGATATACAGATAGATTACATATATAGATAGATGATAGATAGATAATAATTAGAAGATAGATAGATAAATAGATAGATGATAGATAGATAGATAAATAGATAGATAGGTAGGTGATAGATAGATGATAGATAGATAATAATTAGATAGATGACAGATAGATAGATAATAGATAGATGATAGATAGATAGATAGATAGATGACAAATAGATAATAGATAGATAGATAGATAGATAGATAGATAGATAGATAGATAGATAGATAGATGACAGGTAGAAAGATAGAGGATAGATACCTCCATGCAGCATACATAGCTGACACCCAGAGAGACAGGCTGTACTGCCTACCGGTGTCTGTTTTCACATGATCATTGTGTGTGTTGCTCACTGGAAGCTTTAGTCAGAATTAGGACTTTGGAGAGGAAAACAGGAGACACTGGAGGATGTTGGGCACAGTTGGTGCCATTGCTTTTTTCTCCAATATTGAAATTATTTAAAGCTGTGTCTCTGCACTTCTAAGTTTATTGAAGTTTCCAGATGGAGATTCTCTCTCTTTCAAGCATTTTTACTTACAGAAGAAGAGTTCACATTATACCGTTTTGGGGGGTTTCTTTGATAGCTGGGGAATGGCAGGCTTTAGGGCCCTGTGCTCTGTTCTGCAGAAAGGTCATTTACGTGACCATCAGATGGAACTCCTAGGGTGTCAATTTAAATCCTTCATACCCTCATTTCTGCTTGCCCTGTATATCAAAACCTCACATTACAATTGGCCATTTCTCAACACTCTCTCATAAACTTACTTCCTAATTGACTTTAAAATTGTACCATGCCAGTGGGGTTGTAGTTCCCCCGTGAACTGTTGTTATTAAATAGGGACCATCCTCAGCTCTGAGGCTGCTTTCTGTCTTGCGATCTGTATTGTGTGGGATGAACATGATGGAGCCAGCTTTGTGTCCTCTGTCTTGGTTCAGGCTGATGCACTCCAGTCCTCTTTAATTTTAAATAGCTGTGTATATTCCATCAGTGGGTTTTGTTTGATCAAGTGAAGAATATCTTTTTATGTATAAATGTAATCTACTTTTATGAACTGTGGCCACAGGTGAGGTCACTTTGGATCAATCTGTTTAATGTGTCATCCATCTACTGGATGTTTCTTTTGTATCTCACACTTTCTGACATATCTTAAAATCAGTTGTATTCAGAAGGTAGATGCATTTTTTCCACTGTTTCCAAACCTTTTTGAAAATTTTATACATGTATATAATGAAATACGATCACAACCATCCCCTATTTCACCCTTCCAGCTCCTCCTATGTCCTCCCTAATGACTGGTTTTTGTAGTTTATATTAACATTTTCTAAGAATTCAAGCTATATTTTAGTGATTTGTTAAAGCATTTATTAATGAACCACCTATAAATAAACAGTACTTTTCACACATCTTCCCTTACAATGCGAGAGTCTAGAAGAAAAGGATTATTCCTGCCTTTCATTATTTGACCATGACATTTTTGACAAGTATTAGTAAGATGACTGAATCTTAGCATTTTCTCATCTTTGTCCCCCTCCTGTCTGTTTACACAGCCTTTATTTTACTAGTGAAGTCTCCAAGGAATCATGTATAGTCTTCCGTTACTTCCATGAAGCTCCCATGTATTTTAAAACAATATTCCTCAGGTTGTATTTTATAGTAAAGCCTCACTTTCAAACAAAATCTCCCATCACTGTAAAAACAGTGTCTCAGGGTGAGAACAAGATCACAGGACCCCATGAAACCTTATGAAGTCAGTTTGAGCTGTTTGCGCAGGTCCCATCTAAGCTTGGTGTTCTCCTCCTCTGCCCCACTCAGCTCAGGCCCCTACCATGTAACAAGTGTCTTTCTCCATCCACTTTGCCCTATATTGTTGTCACCCTTACTGCGTTGTCTCCTTTCCGTAATCACCGCCTGTTGATCTGTTTCGTAGTCTCGACGACAACTGCAGGGTTTGATGCTCTGTTCAAATGAACCAGGTGGCTGGGCCTGTCCCTGAGCTACAGTTTCCTCACTCTTCAGTTGGGTACTTCAGGTCTCTGCTGGTTGGAGGGCATGAGACTAAAGAGGAGTCTCAGAAGGGTAATTATAGTCTGGGATTCTCAGCCATGCTTCTCCCAGCTCCAGTCACTGCCCTGTCTCCCTCTCTCTTCTTGTTGTCTTTATCCATAGAATCAGCACTCCAACATTTCCTAAGAGAAGTCTAGTTGGTGAACCTGGGTTTGCTGAAGTCAGTCTTCCTACAAAATTCTATTTCTTAGTTGTGTGGTGCTATGTACCCCTGAGATGAGCACTTTGAAGAAAGGGTGTTTCTGGGTTCTGTTCCAGGCTTCTTTCACCTACTCATTCTGTCTGGGTCATCTTTATCTAAGTCATTGTGAGATCTCAGATACATGTAACTGCTGCTGCCAGCTCTGTGCTTTCCCGGTGCACTGTGGAGCCAGTGGTGGTGTATGGTGTAAGTGGTGTCTAGCAGTGGGTTGGGATGGGGGTGGTTTGTTGTTTTGTCTCGTTGTTTGTTTTCCTTCTTCTTTGGGTGTGCTGAGTCTCTCAGCTGTTGGCTTGACTTTTGAAAAGAAGAATCTGTGCTGTTTAATTTGAATCATCATTTCCACAGTTCCCACCATGACTTTTAATTTTAAAAAAGGATCAAAGATCTGTGTTTTCTTTATGAAGTCATCAATGTGATTTCCATCCACCAACTATCTGCTTTTCAAGCTACCGACAACCTGCACTCAGAATTCAGTCCGTCTGTCAGCAGGAGCATTGCTTCTCTCTGAAGCCATGCCCTGATCCCTGCCTGGGTAAAGGTGCTAGTGAGGGGCTGCCACAAACTGGAGGTTGCCACTCTCTCTTGGTTCTTATCGTGACCACATAAACGACTCTCGTGATCATCCAGAGAATAGGTGCTGGTCCCAGACTATGCGGGGCCCCAACTCTGTCACCTGCCCTTGCATATTTTGGGTACATCTGAACCTCAGTTTCACCACCTTTGAATTGGGCATAATAAATTTACCTATTACAAAGATTTGTTATACATATTAGAATTTCTACAGATTATATACCTCATTTAACCACTAGCCATCATTACTATAATATTGAAAAATCAATAAACTAGATGGATTTGGACACTGGATTTATCAGCACAGATCATTTGAAGGTGTTTGAGAATGTTTGAGTGTGTGTGCGCGTGCGTGCATGCGTGTGTGCATGTGTGTGTATGTGTGTGTGTGTGTGTGTGTGTGTGTGTGTGTGTGTGTGTGTGCACTGCCCAGACATTGTTTCTACACCTTGCCTATGATCCTCTGGAATGAATGTTCACTGACTGCTCCCCAGGCTGGCTGCCACAGCCCAATCATTTAGACCATCTGAGCTAGAGAATGAACAAGTCCTTAAACGTGGATTTTCTTAGCCCCTACTTAACAGAAGAATATCAGGCATATGTAAAACCATTCAAATACAAGATAATTTCATATGTCCACCATACAAAGTTAGTATTATTGAGCATTAGACTGTCTTGCAATATTGACTGGTGATTATATCAATTACAACACAGTCAGTTTCACTAAGGAGACACCCACACACTTCATGCCTTTGGTTTCTGCACAAGCACTAGAACAGCCCTAGATGACAGGACATTTGCAATATGAATCCCTTCAAAACTTGGGATGTCAAGATTGAAGGAGGATGCTTCCAAAGGATGATACAGACACTAGAACTTAAATATTTAGTTAGTGTCTTGGTCACTGCTTTATTGCTGTCAAGAGACACCATGACCACAGCAACTCTCATAAAAGAAAGCATTTAATTGTGGCTGGCTTACAGTTTCAGAGCTTTAGTCCATTATCATCATAGCAGGGAGCATGACAGCATGCAGCCAGACATGGTGCTGGAGAAGTTAAGAGTCCTACATCAGCATCCACAAGTGTCAGGAAAAGAGTCACTGTGCCTGCCTTGGGCTTTTGAAGCCTCAAAGCCACCCCATCCCCCAGTGACACACTTCCTCCAATAAGGCCATACCTATGCCAACAAGGCTACACCTCCTAATCCTTCTCAAGTGATACCACCCCGTAATGACTAAGCATTCAAATGTGTGAGCCTGTGGGGGCCATTCTTATTCAAACCACACTGTTAGTTAGGTGTAATAGCTAAAGTGTTATATAATTAGATCATCTAATGACATCAGCAAGGTTTTCAGGGCCTGCTTGACAGTGAAGAATCCAGCCAGTGAGCACTTAAGAGTTCCTAAGGAGAAAAAGAAAGTAACTAATCTGCAGATGTCCTGAGATGAGTGATGGTATCTGAAAAGGTGATTTCCATAGAGCCAGGAAATTATGCCATTGTTATCTTACCTGCACTATGAATTTATTTCCTTAAATCAGTCTCTTCACACAGGAAGACCTGCCTGCTGCAAAAAAATGGAATTATCCAAGCTTTCACAACAATGACAATTCTGACTCTTATAAACATATATTCTTAGCAGAGATCTGATCACATACTATCTACTGACCAGAAAGAACTACCTACAATCCCCCAGCCAGTCCTTCATGCTCAGCTCCTACTCGGCAGCCACTTAACAGCTTTAAGAATACTACTGTCACTGTGTAGCAGCCACAGTAACTACTGCTGCTGCTGCTGCTGCTGCTGCCCCACACTTCCCAATGCTCACACCCACACTCCACCATCTATACCTGACTGACAGTTTTCAATGCTCACACCCACACCCCACCATCCAGCTCTGACTGACACTTCCCAATGCTCACACCCACACCTCACCATCCAGCCCTGACTGACACTTCCCCATGCTCACACCCACACCCCACCATCCAGCCCTGACTGACAGCTCTCAGTTTTTATACAAAACAAGGAAATACAATACTCAGTTTTTTCTTAGCAAGCTAGTTTCCCTGAAGGCAACATGGACTAGTTCTGAGACTGGCATGTACTTACTGTCCCTCTGCATCCCTTGATGCAGAGGACTGTGACTGAGACTCAGGGAGGGTGTGAGCTGATTTCACACAGTATTTCAGGAGGCTGGGGGTCTGACCCTGAGAACAAGCACATACAATCTGCTTCTTTGGTTTCTCTCAGAAAACTCATTGTGTTTCTGGCAATTTGTGGTTTCTCAGTCACCATAACTCTAGCACGGAACTTGAGAATCACCCTAACTAGAGCTTTCTGGATTAAATCCTGAAAGTGTCCCCACTGGCCATGTTTCCAAGCCTCAGGAGCTGAAGGGTGTGCCCCAGACTCCCACAGACCAGATGCACTAGACATAGAGCACCTGAAATGTAGTCAAGAGCATCGTGAAGATCCCTTCTACATATTTACCTAGGAATAAACATCCGGTAAACTGAGAGGTAGCATGTCAGAAAAGCCTGCACCAGAAGGAGAGATGCCGCCATGTTTACATCTTTGTGGTAAAAGGAAGACACACAGCAGGGAAGCTCGTCTCCTGGGATGGAACAAGTTCCTGATACTCGTTCTATAGAATGTTCTGGAAAAGGAGCCGAGCTCAGTGGTCAGCGAATCCTCTGTGCCCCCAAACTGCACTTTGCACCTTGAGCAGTGAACAAAGCTTCCTGCTGTGGGGAGATCATACATGATGGAAGAAAGACAAGTGAACCTGAGTCCTCCGTGAAATGTTCATATCCGTAATAGACCCCTCAACTCCCCCCCCCCCCCCCCGCCACCGCAGATCACCTTCTGGAGAAGAAGAATGACATCTCAGAGGCTAGAAAACAAGATGCTTCTGATGACTAGGAGGAACTGTTTTGAACAGAGAAGGACACTACATCACTGATCCAAGACTGACTGGAAAGGAAGTTCTGAGGTCCCTGTTCCTCATGGGAGCCAACAATGAAGAGCCACACACAACTCTCAGCCAGAGCAACAAAGTGTGCACAGACTGAGTGTGAAACAGATAGGTGTGACAAAAGTGCAATTGCACAGTTAGGATAAGCAAGCCACAGAACCCCTGCCAAGGTGCATGCCCGGGGAGCTTTAGAACTGGGTCCAAGACAATACTTACTGCAGATCGCTTGACCAGCCTTGTAAAAATCTTATTTTTGCCGCAGTAAGTGCAATAGAGGAGGAAGGAACAGAGCCTCACTCTTCCCTTCTCTACCCCTGCTGCTTCCAGATGCATGCGCTTGATCTTCATGGACTGGGTAGCTGCAGCCAAGATGCTCAGCGTCCCTAGGCCTCAGTCTCCTCCCTGCAAAATTGGATTCAATGTCCCCTCATCCCTACGGTACTAGGAATGTTAATGTAGCTCAGAGCTTTGCCTGGCATTGGCACTATGTGGACTGGCTGTTACTTCATGGGATTCACTGTGAGGTGCACTGTGTGGGGACCCCTGATAAGCTCATTTAGTTCTTTAATATTTGTCCTGGGAATGTCCAGATTTGATGTGTGGGACTCCACGACCATTGTTGTGTCACTGTTGGCGACCATAGCCTTCTTTGTCCTCTTCTCACAGTCCTCTAAGGCTGTGCTCCACACGTGTCTTGTGAGATGTCTCAGCTGATGTCTGTAGCTGTGTTCAATCCTTTCACTCACCAACAAAATTAACTAAATCATAAGGGTAAACTTTGGCCCTGTGGGCCCAATCCTGCCGCCACCAAATCTGCATATATGGTTACAGTTAGGGCTGTAGGTGACGTGGTGGGAACACCTCTGCTTCCCAAATGGATCACTAAACTGAACCTTTTATAACCTGGCCCTTTTAGCAGGATATTTGCCTCCCCAGGCCAGGTGACTGCATCCCTCAGTGAGAGTGTCTTCACGGAAAGCATTGTATCTGTGTCACCTCTTGTTGAAAACAAAATGATGCTGTTTCCCAAGCCTTGGGTGCTAGGCTGCTCAGCAAAATCTCATGGGCATCTTTTAGGGTGATTTATATGATGTGTCCATTAGCAGATTCATCTTCTGAACAATTTGGGTGGCATCTCTCCTCAGCTAGGAACATGGCACATCCTAGGACAGGAAAGCTCCCAAGGGATGAAGCATCTTAGATAAGGAATTGTGACACCTAGGTAGCATGCAAGTTCATGTTTGTATAGATGGTGTTGCACCTATTGTAAGGAGGATATTCCCTGGCCAGCAAATAAGATGCCTGGGGATGGCCTATGGGTGTGAGCGTGAACAAGAGGAAGAAAGACCTCATCCTCTTTAGGGACATCAAATGGTGCTGCCTAAAAGCAACACAAAATAGCCCAGGCTTCTCATTTCTTGACTCAGTGGGCCTCTGCAGCTTCTTCTGGAAGCTGTTCAAGTACTTGGTTATGTTTTCTCTACGAAGCACGGGATTCATGAGAGCTACTCACAGACACTTCTTTCCTATGCCCACTCATCTTCATGAGCTCTGGAATACTCTTCCAGCAGAGATGGAGGGCACTTTTGCAGATCTTTCTGGTATTTATAATTCAGGAAATCACTTCTTCCTCTTTAGAAAGGCATTAATGCACTTGGTTTTCTTTACATAAACTATAGCTCTCTTCATTCAATCTTTTCCTTCCTCTCACTTGTAGAATTTTAAAATTTACAATATTGGCGACAGACTGAATATTCCTGCATAATAATGTTCTCTTTATTACTTTATATGTGACAGGAAAACAGGAAGATGCTATACAACCTGTGTTCGTGTCTCTATGGTTATTTTTGGCTTTAAAATAATTCATGTTGATTGGCCATGTTTTTAATGGCCTTTCAAAGAGTTTCCAAAAACATACGTATAAGTAATGCAATATGAAACATAGTTTTATCTCTTTGTTTGTGTGTGAAGTTGATAAGGAACTGGGTTTATTGAGTTCTGTGCACCACATGGGAACATGCTCACTTTTCTGGATAAGGGCTAAAGAACATGCTCACTTTTCTGGATAAGGGCTAAGGATAAGGGCCAAGGGAAGGATGAAAAAGAGAGGATGGGTGCCTCCATGAGAAGTGCAGCTCATGGTTCAGCAGCTCCTGCTGTATGCCAGCTCCTGTTCTTCTAAACACTTCGTGGGGGAGGGGTTGTGTTGGGATGAACTCCAGTCTACAGATGATGATACAAATATGGATGTTCATGATTTTCCAAAAGCCTCCCAAGGAAGAGGAGCAGAGATTTGAACTCAGACATCCTGACCCAGGATCACTATTCTATCCCACAGCACGCTACCCCTGTGTTCAGAATCCAGATGGGCAGCAATGTATGCAAGGTCAGGAGCAAAGACAGGCTTTGATTAGCACAATCCTCTTGGCACATGATTACAACTTGAGGGATTTCTATATCTATAGGAGAAATGAGTTCTCCCCAGCATGAGTTCACTGTGGTGAGGAAATACTGTGATGGAATACCATGATGCTTCACCCACAGCAGCTTCATGTTTGTGCTTGGTTGGTGGAGACTGTCAACGTGTGAGACTTTGCATTTTCTTCAACCTGTGAGTTCCACAAAGGTGATGGTGCAAGAGCCAATTCTGGAGCATGTGTTCTGTGGACAGTCGGTGTGAACCACATCGGTGAGGAACCTGCCACCAGCACCTCGCCCACAGCCACAGTGACATCCAGTGAGCCCATCATCTCCAGGGGCGCCGTTTCTGCTGACCCTTCCCACAGACACAGAGCGTTTCTCCAGATGCCGTCCAGTCTGTCTCCCTATCGCCATTGTCTAGAATCCCAAATACCATCTAAGGCCTCTGACTCCCCACAGAACTCACTGCCACACTCTCATCCTCTCCAGTCCTTGGTTCTCTAAGACTTGTCTCTGCCACACTGAATTCACCATGCTATCACCTTGGGGGTCCATGCAGCCCACCTTAATGCTGCCAATTCTATGTGGCCATCATTCTCATTGGCTTTCTCAAAGTCTGTCTAGCTAGGCATGCTGCCTGGTCCATAGGCAAAGGCCCATGGGCTCCCCTGGGGGCAGCATCTACTCAGCTAAGTAAAGTGAAGGCATGAAATGGCATGACACCTCACGGCTGCAGTGAGGAGCTTTGCCGGGGAGTGAGACAGTGACTGTGGTTCAGGGGACAGGGGTCAGCATCCAGCTTCAGTACAGGGTCCTGCACAGGTAGCAGGAGCTCAGATGGGCCACTGACTACTAAAGGAAGTTACTCATAAGCAGGGGTTCTGCATGGAGGGTCAGGAGTCAAGACAAGGTCTGTCTACCCAGTGTGTTTTAAAAATCAGTGAATTTATGGGATAGCCAGGGGGCTTGAATATTTATTTTCACTTGAGATCCGCAATGGTGTCATTTGCCAAGTTTCCTAATTAATGACCCAACCTTTTCGATGAATAAGGATCCACCTCCAAGCTCAGAGCCCCGGGTTTTCAGTTTGAGTTTCTGAAATGAGTGAACTCATCCCACTCATCTCAGAGCAAAATCACTTCAGATTTTTTTTTTCATTTTTCTCCATGTTTTACTTTTTCCTCAGCCACACCTAATTTGACAGCAGTCCCACTTAATGACTGGTCTTTACTGAGTCATTCCCAAGACTCAAGTTCATTTTCTTAGAAACAAGCCTCTTTTTTCACGCTCATGTTTCACAAAGTTACACCAAACCTAATTACGTTACATAGTTCCAGTGACAAGCCCAGTTGGCATAAACAGGTTTTAAAGGCTGACGCAGCCAGATGGATGGAACCCAAAAGACAACAGTGACAGCAAAGGGCTGTGGGCATCCGAGGGCAAGCTTGGCATCTCCAGGATGGTGCTTCAGTGGTGAGCAGGTCCAGAGAACTCCCTCGGGGTGAAGTCTCAGGGAGTGGATACCTCCATTTAGTGTGAGTACACACCACCTTCTAAAGAGGCCAATGTGAGCTCATGGGCAGGGAGGAGACCACCCAGGCCATATGGCTGATGTCTTGGGAAGAATACAGCAGGCACAGGGAACCACCAAGACAGATTCCCATCTGAGTGGTTCTCCACTGAGAGAGGAACATGAAAGGATACTGTGAGAGCCTGCCAGTGAGAAAGTGCTTATGCGCTTCGGTGCAGGATAGTGTAAGTACAGTCTGGGTCACCTGGGCCAGTCCTCAGCTGTGAACATCCCCCTGCCTCAGCCTGCCTTGTCCAAGCAGTGGGGATGTTTCTTGGCCACTTCCCAAGGTGGATTGTCTGAGAGACTTGGAGGAATGAACTATTGGAGACAGTTTCCCCTAACTTCCCAGGTGGCTTTGCTTTGACACCAGGAGGCATATAGACTTCCACCAAAGCACCAAGGTGGCTAGGTTCCTGGAGGACATCCTAAGCAAAGAACCTTGCAGACCCAAGTACCTAAGGAGTAACTTCCTCCTCTGCAGTAGGTCAAAGGAAGTTGTGTGGTGATATTTTGTGTCTGCTCTAACAAACAATGCTTGCCTGAAGGTCAGAGGGCAGAGCCAGTCACTAGTTAGCCATAGAGCCAGGCAGCAGATCTCATGCCTTCAATCCCAGCACTAGCGCAGTAGAGACAGGAAGTGATATGGCTGGACAGAGCGAGGAATATAAGATGGGAAGAGACAGGAGCTCAGATCCCTTTCAGCTGAGGACTGTGTAAAGGTAAGAACTAGGGCCTGGCTGCCCTTTTCTCTGATCTTTCAGCTTTCACCCTAATATCTGACTCTGGGTTTTTATTAACAAGACTGTTACAGAGCTGCTGCCACAAACTGAAATTTGAACACAGGAAGCTCCAGTTATTTCCAACAGAACAAGGGCAAATGTGGACCCTGGTTCTGTCTGGGGACTGAGTCTGGGACTGAGACCACTGCCTGCTCCTGTTTCATTTCACTCATGCGTTGGCCACCAGACCTCTTAGGCCAAACTTCCTCGGAGAAAAGCTGGTAAACAGGAGTCACTTCTGCTGCCATACCAGGATCAAATACACCCTTCTCTTCCCATTCCTGGTGGAAACTGCATGGAGGGCAGACTTCCCAGGAACCATGACTCCACCTTCACTCAGGAACTAATCAGTCTCTCTAAGGCATCATGAGAAGGTCACTGCAACAGCCCAGTGTTCTGCAGAGAGAACGTGCTGAGATGGACAGCTTTTGTTAGAACCTGGATGAACTGAGACCATCCAGAACATGGAGGTCAACTTGCTGTTGTGTATCTCCCAGAATTCTCTCCTCCTTGTCTTTACCTGCATAAATGAAGCTCTGTGATCTTTACTGATTATTTGTAAAGTAATGTGCAATGACAGGAGAGTAAGAAAAGAAAATCTGTTAAAAATAGCATTTTGGCCTCTGATAAGTGAACCTTTACATGCCTTTGGCTCCCCACAGTTTATAAAATTAGCACCACAGTGACTCCTTCGGAGCAAGCTTTTGATGTCTGGCTTTGCACGCTTCAGCAGAGAAATCCCGCATCTAGACATGAGAACAATTCCGGGTCTGTGTCTGGCTCATTATAAATCTCTCCTTCAGCTCTACAAAGGAAAAAAAGTGGTCCAACTTTTTGAAGCTAAAGAAAATGAAGTAACTGCTAAGTGGAAATCCTTAAGGTGCCGGGGAGGGCTTGGCTGCCGGCACTTGCCCCTTGCCAGCCATTTGTCAGAAGTGGGCTTTCTGTTCTGACCTAGAGAGCAGAGCTAGACCCTGCACGAACTCCTAGAAGGGCATGTCACTGGCGACAAAAGAAGGTCGTACCTGCTGGTCAGTGTATGTCTGCCATTTGTGTAAACCACCTCTGGCGGAGAAGGTAGGAGAGCATGCTCCAGTCATGCTGCACCATGACTTCTGAGCCTTCGGTGCTTGCTACATGTTAGGAGAACCTGGAGATTCCGGGTGCATTGATTCTGGGTGCATTGTTCAAGAGATTGGCACATGCCCAAAGACTATAACAGTCTGCCACGCCTGTGCACCTGGTCCCACAGCTCACACTTGTACATCTGCTTACCTAACAGGCCCACTGGCTCCTACAGAGCTAGAATTTGTTTTGGGACTGGTGTGGAGAGATGGTGACAAAATGGCCCTGGCAGAGATCAATCCTAAATTCTCATCACCTGATAAGAAGGGGGAGCTACAGGGCCTTGGCCACCTGCCTCCTGTACATACTCCATCCTCTGACCCCAGCCAGTGTGCAAAGTCTGCTTGTGCTGTAACTGAACTTATTTTTGTCTTGTGGAAGGGCAGCTGCTTCCAAGTGCCTGTGTTTACTGCTGAATGTGAATTGTCATATTTAAAACATTTCATTTGAAAAGGGTGGTGGGTCTCAAATGACTTACACACGAAGATGAGGTTTATGTGGCTTCAGAGCATGACCAGCACCCAGTCTCTCAGACCACGGAAGCAGCTGGAAGCCACTAAATGCTGAGTGTGTATGTGCACTGGGTGGAGGGGGTATCGTAGAGCTCATTGGGGCTCGCTTACAAATGTAAAGAAGATAGCTTAATAAGAAGGAACCTGAGTGCTGTGACAGATGCTATTAAGTGTGAAAGCCAGATTGCAAAAGACTCACCTGGCGACAAATGCCAAAGCTGAAGCCTCTAGACGGTGACTGTTCTCTGTGTCCCCATCTGTCAGATGACCTCTATTTGTGAGCACGTAACTCTCATCACAGCTCCTTACAGGTGTGTTGTGACTGGGATTTGTGTGTTCATCATTCCCCATGTTTACTACACTCAAGAGCATCCACTGAGAGTCAACTTAGAAAACAGAACAGAATGCCTGACCTTGAAACGCCAATGAAGACAACAGTCAACAGGATAAAGACACATGCTATTTTTGTTTTTAAAATTGGACTGGACAGTGAGGTGCAGGGGGTGGGAATTTAATTGAGACACATCTAATACTTGGTGTGTCCATCAGTGCTCTGTTACTATGGCAATGCTGGGAATGAGTCAACTGAAAAGGAGAAAGAGTAACTCTGGTTCACAGTTGGGAGTTCTCTACAGCTGGCTATACTGTTGCATGGCCTTGTGGGAAAACATCTCATCATAGCAGGAATGTGAAGCTGAGAAAGCTGCTCCCTCACAGGGACCCAGAAGCAGATGACAGACCAGAAGGGTCTGGAGTCGCAGCATCTCTTTCAAGGACATGCCTCAGTGACCTAATTCCATCACAAGGCCTTACTTCTTAACGTGTCCTGCATCACAGTAGCACCAAGGACTGGCACCAAGCTTTCAACACCCTGGCCTTTGAGGAACAGTCCAGATCCAAACTTTAGTTGGATCTGTTGACCAGTACAGATGCTTAGTGTGGAGCAAACAATCCCAAGGACGCAACTTACAGTCTGAGAGAAAGCAACTCTGTCTATAACTCACAGTCACGGTGAGATCCACACATGTAGGCCCTGTGAGGGAGCCTCCACAGTGGAGGCTGTGTGTACCCATATCCTGCCTGGGAACCCTGACTGTCTGAGGAAGAGCAGCCTTCTTGTTTCTACTGGTAGACACAGGCGAATTAAACAAAGCAGTCATTGCTGTGGTCCCTGGTCAGCTGCTGAACAAGGCTTGCTCCTGCATGGGGAACCCTCCCTCGGGCAGCAGCAGAGGAACAGTGTGGACTGCAACTCTTTTCTAAGCTGAAGTGAAGGCATTTCCCCTGAGCTCTCTCTGTAAAACAAAACAGACACTTGGCGCTTGCAGAAGCAATCTGCGTGATCCCTGTTCAGAAGGCTTTTCTTAATGACTTGCAGTTAAGGGAGATGGGTAGAGAACGGATCAACCCAGTTGGAGTGGCTTGAGATGGTGGAGACAGGAGACTTAGGGAGGAGGTGCGGAAAGCCTGTGAGCAGCCAAGACGTCTTTCACAGCCCCAGCGTGGACACCAATTACCATTTATAAGACTGCAATGCTGAGAGCAAACCTAGGAAATGGGAAAATATAAAAAGACAACATGAGAACACACCGAGGTGGCCAAGGAGCAGCCAAGAAGATCCACAGGCAGCGCCATCACACCACAGCAGCAGACAACAGTCCTTCACCAGAAGGACACACCATGGATTTGTTTAGCATGTAATGAAAAACACTCCCCTTGTTGATACCGAGAATCTGAAGTCTTCCCATAGTTGACGTGGGACCAGTTGCTAGAGCCCTCGTGTGTTTTAAAACCACAGGGCTTTCACAATTTGCTTCAACATGTAATGGAATCTTTTCAGGAATAAAACAGCATAAGGCTTCTCCAAAACAAAACTAAGCACAGGCACCCTGATGCAACCGAGTACTTGGGCATCATGGAACTCAGAGTGGGTGTTTCCCTCTCCCAGGAAGTGTCCTCAGCTTCCTCTCCTTTCAGATTTAGCACCTTAGTCTAAAGACAATCAAAGGAGTCCCAGGCTGGACCAAGGAGATAGCTTAACGGGCAAAAATCCCCCCCACCCCCTGCCACAGTGTGTGTCCTCATGGCCTCTGTTCTGGCTGAGCATTGTGGCCACACTGCAGTGTGTGTTCTCACAGCCCCTGTACTGACTGATCATTGTGACCACATCACAGTGTGTGTCCTCATGGCCTCTGTACCGGCTGAGCATTGTGGTCACACTGCAGTGTGTGTTCTCACAGCCCCTGTACTGACTGATCATTGTGACCACATCACAGTGTGTATCCTCATGGACCCTATACTTGCTGAGCATCACGGCCATGCCAAAGTGTGTATCCTCACGGCCCCCTGTGTTGGCTGAACATTATGGCCATGAAGCCCTCCTACACAAGGCTGTGAAGCCCTCCCCAAGCTTAGCTCACACCTAGCAGGACACCACTGGGCTGAACTTGGACCCACCTCCATTCCACCTCCCATCTCCAGCCAACACATTCATTAATAAGGATGCCTTAAAACCAGAGAGGGAATCCACAGTGTAGGATTTGGGAGAACACACTGTGAAGAAACTGAAAAGATGATGAGATGTCACAACACCCTATCAAAAGGGTCCAACAAGCCCTGAGTGACTGCAGGTGAAATAAAATCAAATCTGAATTGCCCAACAACTAAATAATTGGAACGACAGAGACACAGTCTCAAAATCCTGTGAGCAGGGGCAGGGGAGCAGGCTGTAAGAAGTAAGGAAGATAAGGAAGTAGCTTCTGTCACTGACTGGAAGTAAATCGGTCCTTTGAGAACATCATTTATTCATACAATGTATTTTGATCATACTCCCCCACCCCCTCCAGCTCCTCCATATCTCACCCCCATACACACATGTTAAATACCATAATGTGATAGATATCATCATGGTACTATGGTTATGTTTTTAAAAACACAAAGAATTTGAATCTTCAAGGAATGCACATAGAAATCCCTGTCTGAAATTTGCATGCAAATGTTATATTGAAATAGCTGCATCTGAATTTTGCATGCAGATGTTACAGAGTTAAGTTAATGCCGGGTGTTAACTGATGACTGTTGAAGCTGAGTGGGTGTGAGCACAAAGGTCTTTTATGGGGGATGTGATTGAAGTTTTCTATTTTTATAACAAAAAAGTTTAGAGGGAGATGAGAGATCTGTTCTAAGGTGGGTTATTTGCTAATACAGGGAAACTAGATCCCCCCTTAAAGTTTGAGAGACATATCCAACACCAGTGGCCTTGGGCAGAAGTGGCCTCTCTGTGAAAACTGGAAAAGATGACATCTGTATAAGGTGTCGCTGCAAAACCACGGGTCACTTGTCAACACATGCACGCAGATCTATTGACTGGGAGCCGTGACACCATCCCTCCCTCACTATAGGCTTCTGTGTCCCCTACCAGCTGGTCTGTAGGAAACTGGAGCTTGTGCAGCCGGACATGTGGCGGGGGCACTCAGAGCAGGCCTGTGCAGTGCACACGGAGGGCACACTACCGTGAAGAGCCCATCTCAGCCAGCCTGTGTCCACAGCCTGTACCCTCCAGCCGCCAAGCTTGCAATTCTCAAAGCTGCCCACCTGCTTGGAGCACCGGGCCCTGGACAGAGGTAACCCAGGGGGACTGAGAAAGGGCGGTGGCTGGATCAAACACTATGGGAGTTTTCCTGCCTTTTCTGTACATTTCGCTCGTTTGCTCTCTTATTCAGTGCTCACGGACCTGTGGGAAGGGGTGGCAGAAGAGAGCAGTGGCCTGCAAGAGTACCAACCCCTCAGCCAGGGCCCGGCTGCTGCATGACACCGCCTGCATTTCGGAACCCAAGCCGAGGACCCAGGAAGTCTGCCTGCTCAAACGCTGCCACAAGCATAAGAAGCTGCAGTGGCTGGTGTCCGCTTGGTCTCAGGTATGGCCATCGGATCCCCTCAGAATGGGGTCAGCCTCTTCTCTCCAAGCTGACTGCTTTGCTTCTGCCTACTCTACATTCAGTGTGTCTTCTCACACTGCCCAAGTTCAGTTTCCTATGCTGTGAGTCCATTACCTCTCTCAGTCCTGGCCTCAGATCACCTGCTTCCCTGGCATCCATGCTGACCTCCCTCCGTGCCCAATCCCTCCTCACAATGACACCGCTAACGGAAGAACATCAGTAGCCTTTTTCAAGCCTTGTGCAGATCAGGGAGAAGATGTGTGAATTCAGAAAGCACAGAACTCATTTCTGCAGATAGTCTCCATGGGCAGCCAACTCCTGTTTGGAGAAATGTCTTGGGTTGCATGTGCTGAACCACTGTCTGTGTAGCCAATGACAGCATGGCAGAAAATGAGGGGCATGTCCCCATTCATACTGCTTGGAGATATACGGACCCCAAAGGAGGACTAGTCAGGGAGATCTGAGCTTGGAGTATAGAGGTTTCCTGACTAGCTTTGGCCAAGATGAGGCCAAAGGAGCCTCAGAAATCTTTCCACACTAGCCAAGGGTGTACTGTTCCCCAAGACCAAACCTCTACCTCCCCATGGTATCTGGGAAAGAAAGCCACTAACTGTTCCTGCTCATGCTTCTCAGGGCAGGGCCAAAGGTGCCCGATTTCTCCACACTCCTTGCGCAGAGCCTTGTTTAGGAAGGAAGATGACCCCCAGGGCTTTGCATCTTCCTGAGACACTGTTTGTCAATGAAAACTAAATGCAGCATTGTCCACTGCGTACAGGAAGCTCACCACTGTTGGTCAAGTGCACAGGTTCAATGTCACCCAAAGCAAATGGATGAGTGACTCTGGATGGATTTCCATCTTTACTAGAAAAGCCGAATCTACTGGGCAAACCTCTGAGCTGCATGTCTAGACAGCAGGAGGTATAGGTTGCATAGTTTATGGGCTCTGTCCAAGGAGAAAATTCTTGATGTGTAATTTAAAATACCACACATGCACACACACACACACACACACACACACACACACACACACACACACAC